>VZRL01003135.1:4518639-4536667 GCA_013397895.1 Origma solitaria | reverse complement strand
GCGGGACGTGCCGGGCCCTGCGGAGGGGTTGCGGGAGAGAGCCGGCTCGGGGCCGGAGTTCGGCGGGGGCACTCGCGGGTGCTCCCGCGCCTCTTCGCGGCGCTCCACCGCAGCCTTTGCCCGAGCTCCTCCTGCTTCGGGCGGCTGTGCCCGCAGACCCGGAGCTGCTTACTAAGCCTGAGGGTTTGACCCGTAACGTACACCTTTGTTTTTAATTAATTGAAACTTATGTTATTTACAGTAGAACTCGAGCGATGGGAGCATGAAAACCACAGAGTATCTTGAGTATTTTTTTCCGTGGACTTCTGTGTAAATGTGTAAAATATTTGCACTAGTCCAAACTTACTGTAGCAGGCTGACTCTTTGCCCATAAAATGTTAAATCAACCATGACCAGACTCATTTTCCCATGTCAGCCAAGAGGACTCTGTAAATCAACACATTAGGGCTTCGCTGGGTAGGAGCTGCGTGTGCTTCATGCAAAACGGCCCTGACAGTCGCTCTCTTGGTGCTGTGGTTGTCAGGCTGTGGCTGACTGCAGAACTGTCAGGTGGCAGCAGAAAACCTTGCAGGTAGAGTGCAAAATCATTGGCGATGCAACATGTGAGAGACTGACAACTGGCACAACAGAAGGAAATTATACGAGTTGCTTTACCTTTTGATGTGATTGTGTTTTTACGACTCATAGATGTTTTGCAAAGCCTGTTGCACCAGCCTGAATTGCCTCGAAGAGCCTGTGTCTCCCCTTAAGGCCTGCTTAGTTGTATGTGAGCAGAGATATTCTGCAGGCACTTCCAAGATGGAGCCCACTTAGAATCCATTACAGAAAAGCTCATCTCAAGGTTATGAAGGGGTGTGTGATAGCTATACCTAGAAGCAAATGATCACAGTGGATAAATCCAGCTAAGAGAAAATAGCACCGGCCATATGTAGCTGTGCTGAAACAACCAAGACTCCATTCTTTGTTCAAGAAAAAGAATTAATTGCCCCGACTCTAAACAATATGTGTTCTGTAAAAAGCCTCAGCCAGCCACTCCTTATCTAAACCACTATCTCTGGGTAAGGGTTCAGATACTGGAAAGCTTATTTCTGGGTGCTTGTTGGTTGAAAGGAACAGGAGACATAATACAGCATATAACAAAATAATATCACTCCTTACTACCACACAACAAATACCAGTAATTACACACATTGGATCAGATTAGATTCAGATATCAAGGTAAAGCTTTGTGCTATATTTCTTGAAAGGGGCCTCAGCTTAGAGAAATCATTATCCAGTGCTCCTTGCTGGATTGCCTCCCACTCAGAAGTGTGACCCAGCTATGACCCAGCCTTGGAACACTTGTGTGTAAATTTAATTTTCAGCATTACATCATTTCAACTGGAGTCTTACCTCTTTGCTCATTGCTGTGCTATGTAGCTTACCTGGAGGTAAAGAAAGAAAAGATATAGTAAGAAAATGTGCCAAATATTAGAAAATGTAAATTCAGCTTAAAAGTGTGCACACAGCCACTTCTATCCTGTGGTCAAGTGAGACAAAATGACTGAGCCACCAGTAAGGTGAGAGGAAAAAAAAGTTACATTATTAGTTTGAAATCTTACAAGATGTCAAAAGGAACTTTTGAGGCTTACTTATGAAGGGAAAATACAAACTCTGCTTGCAAAATTTCCCATGTTTAAAATAAAAAAGGTATTAGCCAGACAAGTGTCTGTAGCAGCATTTCTTCTTGATCACTACTCTCAATGCCTGAACAATGCAAACTTGTTCTTCTAAATTCAGTGTACTTTCTAATTGGGGTTTTGCATATTTGTTAAAAATGATTAAGAACACATGCTATTGTAACTTTATTTTTCATTAACTGGGCAGAGTGTTCCACTTTTTTTCCATTAAAAAAACCCACCCCAAATGAATTTCTTTCTTTTTTTTCTACATCATTCACAGAGAGTTCATTTTCTTAATGAATGATAAAGTAGGCAGAAGCATAGCAGTGTGAAGAGTTTTTTCCCTGACCAGTTTAATTCAGGTACTCCCAGCTCTGATAAATGTACTATGTTTTGTGTCATGGGTAGAGATTAAAGACACAAGTCCTTACAGTAAATGAGAAATCTGTTCAAGTAAACTCTTTAAATTGTGGCCATGGAAGAACAGAGACTAGACAGTTAGCAACACTTAAGTTTCATTTCCAGGTTTACTATTAACAGTGTTCAACTATATTTTGTGGCTCTGTGTCTGTGAAACAGAGTCCTGGTATTTAGTTTTCAGCTACTAAAAGTTGTAATCAGGATAAGACAGTAAATGCTTTAGTGCATTACCACGGCATAAAAATACAAGAACATAATCTCACACTCTCAGTAGAAAAGCTCCAACATTATGCGGTGTGACTTGCTGTGTAATAGCATAGTCAAATCAAGAGGATCATCTCATTCCTGTTTGAATGCCGTGATTTCTTGTCAGAGTTAAATATGCTGGTGCTGCTGCAAGTTCTATGTTTTGCATTACTCAGTTGCCAGAAACAAATGTGCATCACGGTTTTTTATTCCTCCACTGATTTTCAAATTCATGAAATGATGTAATACACCTTATGCATATAATGATGACATGTTTGGTTCTTTGAATTGGTAGTTGCCAGAGATTTCTATAATATTTGAATTTAGTATTCCTATTGTTTACTCTGTATTTATACAATATTGTGGTTTTACCTGTGACCTTGAAATCATGAATAATCGTGCTAGTAGAACAAAGGTACAAATGCTATTATTATATAGCACTGGTAGTCTTGTTTGAATGTCATTAATATATAAGGGTAAGATCAATTAGCAAAACACCATTTTTGAAATATAATTTATTAACACCATATAAGCGTATTCTTTGGTTGAATAGCTCTAAGACAGAGATAATATAATAGCATTGTGGCTTCTTCAGTTAGGGCTTGCGCCTTCTCTCCGTGGACTGAAAGATGAAATTTTTTCATTTACTTCTACATTAAAACAATTGCACAGTAGTAAGCAGCTGTTTTGGTTCAGTAATCACCCATTTCCCACATTTTTATAATGATCTGAATGGGAACCCCCAAATTTAAGTGGGATGCCTTCATGTTTATTACAGGTGTTTACTATCAAAGTATGTTAATAAGAAAGAGGAATGGTTGAACCCAAATTATAACATGTAAGAAAAACAGTAGACATTACAAACCAATTTAAAAAGATGCTAAACTTTCTCTGGACTGTTGGTATAAATTTGTATCTGTTGTTGTTAATAAGAATATTCCTAAACCAAAGGAGAAAAAATAAGAACTTGATGCCATTTTTTGTTACTCATCATGAAAACTATGCGGAGTAGATAAGATTTTTTGAAAGGGTACATTACTAATTACAGCACTCATATAAACAACTGTGGAACTGTAATGGGCTCTTTATCATGAAGGTAAAAGCTATTCTTGGCCAGAACTGTCTTCTCCTTTCAATAGGCCTCTTGAAATCATTTGTGTAATAAAGACAACTGGAGCTTAGTTGTGGATATGGAGATAAGTTGAGTTTGATTTTTTTGGGCAGCATTCGAAATTTCTGTGACTTGGATGGCATGAAAATCTCTGTTATGTGCAGTAGCCAAGGACAAGATTAGTTCAGCTGAGTTCTGGGTGAGCAACCTGGTGTAACGGAGAGAAAAGTTGAAAGGAAATACGGTTCTTTCCTGTGGCAGTCTGTAGTTCTATTTATATATTTATTATGGAGTAATGAAAGCAGTAACATTTTTACAGTGAACAGTAAATAATCAGGGGATGCCAAAATACCCAATCCAGAGTAGGGTATATTTATGTTTGTAGTATATACACACACAAAAAAAATGCTGCCTCTTGGAGAAGTGTTGGGCTAAAGGTGGTTTGGTATTTTTTACACAATCTTGGCTGCATGTCTAGGTAGAACAAATGTTTATCAGTAGTGCCCTTATATCTTCCCAGAAGGCCTATGTATGCTTGCTTGTGGGATATTATGAAGTACTCCAGGAAAAAAAAATCTTTAACACCTACAGATTTCTCCAGTTACCTGTCCTCAGTGTGGGCACTAGAATGTCAAAAGATCTTTTGCACTGGGGACTTCCTAAGACCTTGAAAGGCAGGGTGAATTTCATCCTTATAAGATTAAGAACTGAAACAGACTCCTAAAGTACAGAAAAATTAATTTAACAGTTATAAAGACATCAAACTGATGACACCAGAGAATGAAGTGCAGAATGTCCTCCCCTGCCTTGCCAGAATAATTAGAGAACAGTTCATTCATATCCTCTCTGTTGTTTCTGCAAAGATACATGGCTGTGTGATGGGACTTTTGCGATAGAGGTGCCTACGGGTTCAGCTCACAGATTACTTAACAGCTGGAGAGTGGCAACACCTTTGATACAGATTTTTAGATGGTAGCTGGTGGTTACTGGCTCCATGTTTTAGCTTCTAAGTGTAAAGTTATTTGAATTTTTTACTTCTGCTCATGTACTATGAATGACTTTGATTCTTTGCCCTTTTCCTGCTAAGGATTTTTGCTTCACCTATAAGTGACAAGTTCAGATATGTTCTCATTTTTTGTCAGTTTAGGTCAGTTGTGAGCACAATTTTTGGATTAAAAATGTGAAGTTTTCCACCCTTCTATTCCATATAAAATAAAATTGCCTGAAGATATCTGCTATAATCTAATCTATGATGTTCTGATATGTATGCTATCAACTTTAACATTTTTAAATCTTAAGTGAATATATGGTATCACTATTTAATAGAAATAGATCTGAATTACCATAAATATATTTAATGCATAATGCATGTCACTCAGGTATTATTGCCAGTAATGGATGAGGAAAAACACTAGGATAATTTATAAAAGCAGTGAAAATAAATTTTCAGTAGTTAGTGTTTTCAGGGTGTTGGTTTCTAATAACAACATTTTGGTCATAATGCAATTCTAGCATAACTTAAATGGCTTGTGCAAATTACTGAACTAACCTGAGCACTTTTATTATGCCTGAAACACTGCAAGTGTCTTGCTTTATAAAAATGTATATAAAACCAGTTTAGCTCTTTTGCTTGCTTCAAGTCAAACAGTAAAACTGATTTTTCTTGCTTACAGAGTGAAAAAGCCCTCCCCTCAGCGCTGTGTGTGAATTGTGAGGTGCCAACGAGCTGGAGAGAACCTTAATGATAACTCTGTTTTCCCTAATAGTGGGGAATCCCTAAGTGATAGAGATTTATGGAGAGAACAAATATCTCAAGTGAAGGAGAGAACATAGCTCAGGCACCTTGTGGGCTGCAGTGGTGCTGAACCCAGCGTGACTGCTCTGGGGGAGGGTGAACTGTCACTGCTGGGAGCTGGTAAAAAGCTTTTCTTCAGCTTTCCCGTGAGTTTGAGGTGTGCCAAGCCTATCAGAGGCTGCACCTACCCTGTCAGTTTAAGATGCTCTCAGGCTTTGCTTGCGTACACTGTTCACTTTTTGAGTTCCCCCTGGAACAAAGAATTTCCTTCCTGCTAACAACAAGTTTGAGGCTGGTTTAGTAGGTAGTTCACTTCATCAGGATCATATAGACTCATGCTGGGTTTCATTTTCTCTCTTCATGTGAGGTACACTAAAATCCAGAAGGCTTTGGATATTCATGTGTCCCTTTAGTGCCATCAGACATGAGCCACACATTTTATGTCTCCTACCAAACTGTAGAAATCTGTGTGAAAGTAATGTGGCCTTTAATTTTTTAGCCCTCTGGCTTTTAACAATGACTAAACAAAACTATGATGTAGCAACACACAGGTATGAAATGAGACCTGAGAAGATCTGGCTTGCTGGAAGTAGCCCAGGCCAGTGCTGAGGAAAACTTTCTCAGTAGCACATGAGCGGAGCTGACTTGGTGTCTCCTTGACGTGGCTGCTTCTGACCATGGAGGTGAGCGTCTTGAAGGAAAAACCCTGAAAGCTACCTACTGAAAAGATAAGGATGTCAGTAGTGCCTTACATCTTCCCAGAAGGCCCACGTGTGCTTGCTTGTGGAATATAATGAAGTACTCCAGGAAAAAAAAATCTTTAACTCTTACAGATTTCTCGTTACCTGTCCTCAGTGTGGGCATTAGAATATCAAAAGATTTTTTGCTCTGGGGTAGGTGACAGGCTGTGTTGCCTCAGGAACCTCTAGCCGATCCAGACTGTGCAGGGGTAGAAAACTGCTGTTCCAGACTCCTTTATGCCAGGCTGATTTTCCTTTTTGAACGAGCTGGGGCTGCCAGACACCATAGCCTTATGGTTGTCCTCTAGGTGTCCTCTACCAGGTTTTGGCATGCTGGGAGCTGTCACTAACTGATATATTGGGTCAGATTGCTTTTACAGAGCACACCTGAGAGGTCATGTTAGACATGAAGCATTGATTAAGTGATTACAAGATATGCAGAGTACTAGAATGGCCCACTGCTGGAACTGGTAAGGGACAGTTGTGGAGCCAGTTTGGAAATCAGCCCATTCTACATAAACAGTACCTGGAGCTAAGGCTTTCCTCTCTTACAAGGAAGAAGTACGAGGGCATTATGTACATACTCTCAAGTATCTGGCTCCGAATGTCAATGACAATCATAGTGACTCTCAAATAAAAGAATATTTAGCATGCAAGGTTGGACCCAGAAAAAAATGAAGTGCCAGAATAGATGTTGCCTCCCCACTCTTGGTTCTGTTGTTTAGTTCATGGACCTGATGACAGTCTTGAGGATAGGACATGAAGATTAAATTACATCACCTCTGTATCATCCCTGCCTCATTTGGTGCAAAATCTGCAAGACAGTGAATGCCAAGGGATCATAATTTGTCACTGACCCCTTTGAGAGATGTGGTAGCAGCACAATATAGCAAAGTAGCCTATTTTTCCTTCACCCACACAGAACATATACAAGTCTGATACAAAGTAAGAAACCTGTAGTGCTTTCCATATCAAGTTAGAGGATTAAAAGCAATAAATTAAGGTATTAATAAGAAAACACTTATAAACCAGTTAATTATGAATATTAGATATTAGTACTGAAAGCATACAGAAAAGTTACGCAGGTGTGCTTGCTAATAAGGTTACCTTTAGGATGTGCACCCAGAAATGCACTGGTTTGCCATTCTATAATCAGTGATACATTATAGTACTTCAGCAGCAGGATAAAGAGGATTACCTTTGTTTTGCACATCAGAATATAAAATTGAAATAAAATTATTTTCTAGCGGCATTAGACTGGTAAGTTTGATAGAATTAATGTGATGTGACACTACATGGTTATGTTAATTGGATACATTGATTTTTATTGTTAAAACAAGCATAAAGTAGCCTGGACTTACTTTAAAGGAGTCAGCTGAAAACACCTCTCCAAATGGTACAAAGTGGAAGTTCTGTTGAGCGTGAGATGCTTAGCCTGGCTTGGGGGGTGAGCAAGAGGCAAGGTTAGTATGGGCTGTACTTGTGGGCCGTGGTTTTTTCTTTGATCTACAGGACACATCTTGTGAAACTTCTTGTAGAAATGTCTTGATCATACGAATTCACCTCTCTCCAAGAAGTTTGTAAAGCAATAGGTTGCTTCACAAGAAAAGATAGAAGTTCTGTCCAGTTAGTGAAGGCTCTTGCCCAGACATTTGTCCATTGATTTTGCCTTTTATTTTTATATCGTCCATTCTACAAGAGGGAAAATAATTTTCATTTTTAATTACACATGGAGAAGTGGTTAACATTCTTGGGTTTTATCCCCACTCCTGAGAGGGATTAGCAAGACAGCCAACCTTTCAAGTTATCCTCAGTGTAACTAACTGTAAAATTGGGATATTAATTCTTAATTGAGATGGGTATAGTAGGGCTCAATTGATTAATATATGTAAAATGTCATGAAATCTGCAGGTGAATGACATTTTAGAAGTGTTAGGTAGGACTTTCTTTATATTTTAACATAACCAGTATAAATAGCAGTAAGAACTGGTCATTATGAACAATTTTTACAAACACATTTACTTATCTTTCCACTGGAAGACAAATTATTATACTGTACAGTGAATACAATTTGAAATGGTGAATGGAGAAGAGAATTAACATGCACTTCCATTCACTAGGAGAAGATGAATGTTAATAAATTTCCTTGTAGATAAAAATTTGAAAATATTATTTTCAATATGTCAGTTTATGGGCCAGTATGATGAAATCTATATGTGCATTATATAGAAGTGGTCATTAAGCTTAAAATAGAATCTCTAAGATCAGTGGACTTGTCAAGTCTTCTTTTTTTCTCTCCTATTTAGCTGATGAAGGTTTTGGTCTTAACTTTTCTGCTTAAACAGAACATTTAAAAAATGATATTGTATAACAGACACCCTCAACCTTTCTAGGTAACAAAAGATTTTCAGACCTGTGGTTACCTTGAAATCAGAACTTCTTTCTGTTTATGACAGTTCTGTAGCTTCACTAACATATGTATTTTTTCATAATGAAAAATTAACAGTAGAGAAGAACTGTATGTAATATCTTGCTATGCCTATGTAAGAATTAACATATGGAATAAGCAGAAATATGTCTACTGGTATCTGTTTCTGTTTTGACTTTGTAATGTGGACTTTTCTCTGCTCAAACCAAAATAGTTTGTTCCTAATTAGTCATATATGTTTTCCAACACCATCAGCTGACAGTAGCTTTACTCATCTGAGTGGGATTCCAACAAGAAATATAAGCACGGAGAGTTTTATACTATATTGTTATCAGTCTTCTACTACATTGTTATCCGTCCATCTTAATCTTTTCTTGAGAGGAACATTTAGTAATCTGAAGCTCAGCTCAGATCAGAACTGTTCTCTTGTGATTGTGGAAAAGGTCCCCAGTGTGATGGCCAAATATCAGTATGTTTTTGGATCCTTTTGTATGTATGGAGTCAAAGTTGGATTCCAAAATTAAGACAAGAATTTCCTTAAGTTTAGCATTGGTCTGTCTCTAATAATCTCTGCAGTATAAACAGGAAATCTCTTTGGTTTCAGTCTGCTATTTCTTTTGTGTTTCTCACCAAATGAAGGCTTATCAAAAGATTTTTTTGTTATTTGTACAGATGGTTTGGAGACTAAAACATAACATACAACTTATTGAGAACCACTCTGTTCTCAATGAATGATGCATTATGTTGTCTCAGCTACTTTCTTTCTTTTCACTTTCCCACCTGGACAGTGAGAAGGGTCTAGAAACATAGGTTTTTGTAAAGGAGGAGTGGAATACTAGCGGCAAAGCTGTAATGAATCTAATCCTATCACAGGACTGCTTGACTCACAAGTTGGGATTTTTTTCCTACATTTCCTGTCCACAGTAATGCCATTTTCTTATTAAAGAACAGTTCATGCAGAAAACACTTTACCCTGCACTGGGCTCCTTTGTTCTTGCACTTGCTTACTCATGTTTTTTTAGTTTTTGAAGAACTGGACACTGTGTGACTGAATTGTGATAGATGCAGGAGAGCCTGGAGAACCTAGGACAAAAATGTCTTGGAAGACCAGCAAGCACTATAGAATCTACAGTCTACAATTAGGTGCTCTTTCTGCTTCATCTTACCTACAAAAGGGGACTATGAATGGTATTGGATTTGAAGGATTTCTCAGTTAGTATATTTTTTATGCAAGGAGAGTAGAAGAAAGGAGTAAAACACTAAAGTCACCATTCAAGAAGAGTGAAATTAAACTAAACCACTTTGCTTTCCCATGCACTCTCTTGCATTTTCAAGAAGTGTAAAACCTGTTTCTTGTAGGTGTCATGTTTATGTATATCTCTCTATTTTAATAGACAATATATTACTTGTGGAGACCTCTGTAACTTTCAGCTTTCAGCTCTTCCCTCTTGCATCACGTGTGTGCATGTTCTTTCCCTAGTGATGTCTCCAGATGCAGAATTAATGCTAGCTGTGCTATATTTATTCCTCCTCACCCAGAAGGATGGGTGGATGAAAGCAGTGAATGAGTAATGGGAAAAGTTGCTGTTTAACAATCTGCAGAGGATGGTGGCTTTTGTTTGGGCTCTGTTCTTTCTTAACCGTCCAAATTGTTAGCAACTTCCATACATTTCTGTGGGAATCTTTGGTTCTTAAAAGGTATAACAAAAAATGGTAACTGGCTTTGGAACTGAACAATGGGAAACAAAAACATTTGCGGCTTCAAATACAGAAGTTTTCCATATTGAAGTGTAGGAGTTTGAATACTAATTGGACTCTATTCCTGCTTACTACTCTTCTCAGCAGTGGTATCCTGTGTCTGTTATCTCTTTGGAAGGCTGTGGTTCTCCCCTTTGCTGGTATAACCTGCTCAAAGATGTGAGATTACAGGACGAGGCTGTGAGAAGCAGGGAAGGAACCTGTTTGCTGATGGCAGGTGTTCCCACACCTTGGCTTGAGCTCCTTCCTGATCATACAATTTTCTGTTAGGGTAAAGACACACCTTTATGGGCACAGGCTCTTAGGGGCACAGGGTACCATCCAATGTGTATTTTCAATAGTATATGCCTGTTTATAGATAGGTCTCTCTTATTTTGCAATGTCGTTTGCAAAATAAGATGCAGAATGTGTCTTCTTGGATTAATTGGGTGAATATAGTTCTTTCAGAGAAAACAAGAACAAAAAACCCTCAAAAAACCAACAAAACAAAAAACCAAAAATCACCCCCCCAAAAAACCACCCAAAAACCACCACCCAAAAACCAAAAACCAAAAACCAAACCAAATCAATACCCCTCAAACCAAAACCAAAACAAAACAAAAAGAAAGAAAATCAAGCAAACAAACAAACAAACCCAAAAAACCCCTCAGAAAACCAAAACCCCAAAACATCTCTGCTAGTCTGGTAATTTAGTTCTACAGTGAGCTGCCAAGACTGTTGGAACAAGAGAGAGCAGCTCAACTAAAGCTGCTCTGGCCTCTGCACCCACTTCCTTTGTTTTTGACCTTTGAATTCAAGCACTTCCTGAAATAATTTTGTTTTGTCTTTGAAACCAGCACAGTGTGACAGACAGTTTCTGCCCCAGACATTGTGACAGAGATCAGTAACAAGAAAATACCTCAGTGAACCTCAAATCTGTTATTTAAAATAGGTCTGCAGTGTTGGATGTCCTCAAATTAGACTATCCTAGCTTTAGTACCTTCTTTTCCCTGAGTTCTGATTTCTGCATTCTTATGAGCAAGCACCAATACCCAGAGATGTACAGTTGCTTCGGTATTGCAGTTTATTTTCCCACGATTGTGCAGCCAGCCAACCTGAAATTCCCCTATACATAATGGATTGTAGGGAAGTATAGCACTTCAGATCTGTTGTGAGTCAGTTGTTTTAGGCTTAGAAGAAAATAATCTCTGTGTATTTGTGCAACATATAATTATAGGAGAAGTTGTAGCAAATCTTCCATACCAAGCTTACTGAATTCTTTCAAATTTAAAAAAAAAAAATCTTATGATCGTATTATTAAGTATTCTGTGCCTCCATGATTAGCAACAGGACTTTGAAACCTGGCAGAAGGATAATCCTGGCATCCTTTGATGGCTTTATGAAGAAAACCCAACATTTAGATTGCATGTATTATAAGGTACTGATAAATACAATTTCTTGTCTTTGGTTTCTGCTGTAGTTTAGTTTTGGCAACATGTCCAAATCTTGCAATAATCTACAAAGCTTGTGGGTGCTCCATGCCAGCTTTTTTCTTCTGTGTGCTATACTCTAGATGGGACAAACAGGGGATCATAATCGCCCTTTATCTTGGAATAACTCTTTTGCTGCAAGTATTGTCTACTTGGAGTAATGACTTTATATTTCCTGCCCATCTTTTTACGGGGAAGAATAATTTTTGTTATGCAATACTTACACCAACCAAGAGAAAGCAAGACAGAGTATTGTGTACAGTTAGGGTATCAGACATAGGTCTTGGGAGGTGTAGGTTCAGTTCCCTAGAGGACTACAGATAATAAATATAAGTTTTTATACAAATAAAATATCCATTCTGTGCCTCAGTTCCTGTTTTTGTAGGAAAATAAGAAAAGGATTTTTCTATTTTCCAGGTATAGAGTGTGAATAAGCTCATCGTAAACGCTAGAAGTTCTGGTAAAACAGTGCATTGAGGAACTCAGTGATATTTTACCTGGTTGAGGTAAATTACTTATCTCTGTCCATTCTATAGTCTAAAGGAAACAGAATTCTGTGTATTAAAAAGTCCACCCAGTCAAACACCAAAACCCACCAAAAAACAACACCTACCACAACATATCTTATGAGAAGGCAGAAATAAATTGCAGAATTAATTGTTGCTATGTCTTAGTTGTTGAGCATGTAACTTATTAAACATAATTCTAGCCTAATACCTCCAGTGTGCCATATAATGTAACATAAGGGATTTTTAATTGTATTTGTGTCATACTATGGTCAACAAAACTATCATTTACTTTACTGGAAGTGAGATGAGATTACTCAGTACAAATTTTATGAAAGGGTTTTTTTTCCCCTGTCATCAAAGCTTTTATGTTCTGTTTTTTGAAAACTCAGCTTATAGAATAATGCATTTTAAAGTATATACATAAACTTACCTTAAAAGAATGCTATCAACATTACAAAATGAAGCTTTTCAAAGACATCAGAAGATGCTGAACTTCAGGGTGCCTTTGCAATAAAACAATGAGTGAGCTTACGTGCTGCATTAATTCACAATGACCATATAGCCTCACTGCTCATACCACACTTCTGCCATATAACAGGAAAATAATAATCAAATATATCTCAGAGATGGTTTTAGACATAAATCTGCTTTTCTTGGTGACAGTGGAGGAATGAAAGAGCCAAAATGCAAGAAGTAGGAAATATAACAGATTGGACACTCTGCTTTTGTGTTGCGGGAAAGGATAAAACTCAAAAACTCTAGATGAATGTGAAAATATTAACCCCCCTTTCTCGTGTGAGTCTCTACAAGAAAGGAAAAATGTAAATCAGGGCCATTAGTTAACAGTAGGAAACTCAAAGCAAGCCCAGAGTCATTACATGGGCCTCTAGTAGTATGAGATAACTGATTTTCATCAATTGCTTTTCTGGACAAATCTACCCTGCAGAGTTTCAAACACTCCAGCATGGGCATACACTTCTGGAAAAAAACCCAACAATTTAATGTCACTCAGATGTTCTTATCTTCAAGTTTTATAGCACTATATCACACTGTCATACTAATACTGTTCAAGAAAAGGTGTACTAGTGTATTCAATACATATGCATAACTTGCTTTTCAGATCCCTTGAACCTGTTTATCATTGGCTGTTAAATATCTTTGTAAGTGGCAGTATGAGAAATAGTTTGGAGATAGGAAAGAAGAAACCTAATTTCCAGCAGTTCAGCTTAGGAATGGCAAATGACATCATCATTACTGTATTTCTTGCTGTAGGACTAAATGACATACTTTATTGTATTTTATCTTCTTTCTGTCATGGTTTTTTTCCTGCATGTTTCACAGCAGGGAGTGCTAGTGATGCTGTTTCCTGGGAGACATCTGAAGTTATTAGTTTGGACATTAAACATCCTATTTAACTGTTTGTGATTAAAAACAGGTGTAAGGGAAGCTACATATGAATAAAATGTTCCTCTGGTAATACAGAGAAAAATGTCTGTAATACAGTTGATCTTATTCAGCTAAATCGATTCAGTTTGTATTCACATCATATTCCTGTGGATACTTACTAACAAATATTTTGAGACAATGTTTTCATTGTGACTCATCAGGTTTATGGGCAAACTGTGAGCCAAATTTTCTGAATGTCAAGTTGGAAGGATTCTGTTACTTGGCTAGGATTTTTTGTCTGAATAATTTGCTTCAGCAAACTCAGCTTGTTCAAACACACTATTTTGTCAGGTGAAATTATATATATGTGGTTTTTTTTTTTTTTTTTTTTTTAAGTAGACAATAGTTTAACTTACTCTGAAATATAGGATAATCATATTTGTGTACATGGTGGCATACATGCTGCACACTGTGCAAACAGACCATTTTGATTAACTCAAATATTTTTATAACTTTCAGTTAATGAAACAGTCAGGATTGCTATAATTTCCTCTTATAAACATTCAGGGTTCATTTAAGATAGAGAAATGCTTGTATACAAAAGGCTTTATATGAAATGACATAATGCATTTGGTTCTTGGTGCTGTGCCATATTTACTGGTTTGTATTAGCTAATTATTTTAATCAATTGGTCAATGAGATTTCCTGATTGTAACTGAGTACACATTCTAAGCAACGGACTCCTAAAATGACATAAAGCTCTGTTATTAGATGCAGAATTTATTTCTAAGTGGCAATCTGATGGGTATCTACCATGGTTCCAAGACATTGCTTCCCAGTTGTTTGGAGCTGGTTTCCAGGTATTATTTTGAACATTTAACGCTCTTTATTCAAAGAACAGCTCAGCATATATATATATGTGTGTGTGTGTGTGTGCAACTCAAAAACCCCATTTTTTTTTTTAAAGTCCATGTTGGTTTTGTCTGTATGTAACTCACTAATCAAGCAGTTTTGGCAATACTCTGTTAAAATTCTTAGGAAATAATATTTGAATGGCCCATACAGAAGTGCCACCTTCTGCATCTAACTGCAGTTAAACTGATTATATAAATAAAGAAGTGATGTTTATATTTTTCATATAAGTCCACTGTAAAAAAGACATTTCAAAGGTCAGCTATGGCCAACTGTCATGTAAACTATTTTAACCTCTACAAAGAATCCTCACAAAACATTCAGCTTCTGAGGAACCACTGAAAAATATATTCTATAAGTACAAACGTAGTCCTTTGAAGCTTTACTCATATAGGCAGCTCTATCAAAGCTAAATAAAATCTTCAGATGATGCAGGTTGTGTGGGGCCAGGACTGAAGAAGCTAATGTTTTGGGATGCTCTGAAGTATAAATACATATGGTAAGGTGAAAAACAGCCTAAACCCAGAGGCTGCCTCATGTTCATCTAGAATCTGTGCTATAATGTGACACTAATGATCAGCAGGCTCAAAAGCTGGAAAAGCCCTCCTGTATTTCTATAGCACTGTGATGGATTTTAGCTTCCTAACAACATGGGGCACAAACTAATGAGCACATTGACTCATAAGCCTGAAATCTGAGACTATGTTACAACTTTGTTACAATTTCAGATTAGATGTTACAAAATAGTCCTTCAGCGGTAGACAGCTGTGTGTTTTCATTGCTTTTGAAAATTAAGAAATTAGGGAATAAAGCAGACTCCAAAAAGACAAAGTTTGAGAAGTTCAGCAATCATCCTGTAGGTAACTGGCAGCAGAATTAGGATTTTTGAGATGTAAGTTTTCAAATCTAGGGAAGCATCACAACAAGACCGTCATCTTTCTTCTCCTCTGCTCTGTTTTGTTTTTCCCTTCCTGTACAGTATAATAGTCCCATTTTGTCACTGCGGTCAGTAGCACTCCCTTTTTTGTTACACACCATGGGACTTGGATCTTTTATTTATCCATGGCAGATAACAATCTAAGTCATGTCTGTACAAGAAAATGTTGAACTGGTTTCAAAAGAATGACTCTAAGCCTGATGCACTTAAAACAGTTTGCCACCTCCTTAAGTTGTTTTTGTAATTTACAAAATTCAGCTCAACTGATTGAAGAGATGATAAAGTCAATTTAAGTCACCCGGTTTAGGGAGCTGCACCTGCAACTCTTCCCTCTAGACAAGGTCCCACCTAGTAAGTAGGAGGATCAATGGCAGGTCAATGCAACTGGCAATGTAAGAAGCTGGAAACACCCCCCCCCCAAACTTGCTGTTATTCATGTGGGCTATTTTGTAAACTATTCAGGCAGGGATTTTTTTTCTTTGTAGATATCTCTAAAGTGACAGCTAGCACTCTACTAAAATTAATCCTAACAATATATATAATGATGTGCTAAATGGTTTTCAGTATAGTTATTCCAATTTTACATGAGTGTAGTACTAAACTGACTTTACTCCATTAAGGCAAATACAGATAACTGTAGCAGTGGGCCATTTGAGCCTTCAGCTGTATGTATTCATTCTGCTAGGAACCACATGCTTGTATCTAAAAGAGAGATAAAAGACGTAGATACAGAAAGAGGAGAATGTATTGCTTTGTTTAAATTTACAGTTCACATAGTACTTGTTTTCTTGGCATATGTTATTTACTGTATAATCTAATAGATAAATAAAGGCACTGATTATTTGAAGCATGCTGAGTGATGACCTGAACCAGCAAGTATGCCTGGATGGAAAACTTTTACTTAGAGAAACAGAACTTTTATTCATCAGTGTAGGATCAGCTTATTTGCTGTGGGCTAAAGGGTTTTATTTTTCTCTCTCCTCTTACATGATACAAGGAAAATCAGATCATGCAAAGCACTGGAGTGATTTATTCATTGGCTGTATTTTGATTTTTATGCATGTTAGCCCACTGACATTTCTAACACAATACATTAAAACAACAGGGAGGGAAAAACATTTTTTTTCCTCAGCTATCCGCTCTGTGTTTCCTGTCCAGCAGTCAGCAAAATAGGAGGCATGGCTGTAGAGAAGGTGTAGTGCCACAGCTGTACCAAAGATTTATTATGTTACTAGAGGTAGATCAGCAAGTACAGTATTGGTTTCTGCTGTGTCTCTGAATAAACTCAAGAAAGTGGTTTACAGTGAGGAATACATATCCTTCTGAAACTTATTTCCCCTCACAGCATGTGCCTCCGCTTTCAGCAAGAGTGAGTTATGCTGTATTAGCAATAAAGGGGAAAAACGAGCCAGATTTTTAAAGGTGCTTAGGCAGCTGAAGAGGTAGGTAGATGATTATTAGGATTTAGGATCCAAGCTTGGGAAACCTTTAAAAGTCTCATATAAAATTCTTACAGAAAACCTTCAGCTCCTCTAGTCTTCCTAAACAGAGATAACCTACCATCATGCCATTATTTTAATTAATAAATTCTTGTGTCCTGGAAAGACTAGTTTAACAGGCTTTTCTGATAATTCTGAAGGCATTTCTGGTTTCTACACAAGCTACCCCGTGTTCTAGAGACCAAAAAAAAAAAAAAAAAAAAAATTGCTTTGAGGATGTGAATCTCTCTTGGAGACAGCATGATTTTGGTTTCACTTCTGTAGGTGTTGTTTTACTAGTGACATACATCTCTTCAAAGAAAAGTTATGCTTTATGCCACGAATTAATTAGCTGCTTAGTAGGTGGAAAGCCAGTCCAGATATCGCTCCAAGTCATCTTGCTTCTTACGGGAAATGAAATCCGAGCCCCAGTTCCTCTGCCAGTGTCACAGACTGGCCCATTCCCTCCCTTCTTATGGCCCACCCTTACAGCCCAGCACGTGGTGCTGAGGAGGGCAGAGAAGCTGGGGAAGAGTCTGGAACACAAGTCTTACGGGGAACAGGTGAGAGAGCTGGGGTTGTTTAGCTTCGAGAAGAGAAGGCTTGGAAGGAAGAGTGTGGGCATCTTAAAGGAGGGTTTAGACAGGTGGAGGTCTTCTCTCAGGCAGCTGGCAAGAGCATGTAGCCTCCAGCTCGACCAGGGGAGAGTTAGGTTGGACATTAGTAGGAATTTCTTTCAATAGAAAGGAATTAAACATAGGAATGGGATGCCCAGGTAAGTGGTGGAGGCACGGTCCCGAGGGGTGTTAAGGAAACACTGAACGTGGCACTTCACGCCATGGTCTGGTTGGCATGGTGGTGCTCGGTCCTAGGTTGGACGGGATGGTCTAAGAGGTCTTTTCCAATCTAACTGATTCTGTGAGGCGCGGCAGTCGCTGTGTGCCGCTTTGGACTTGCGTTCCAGGTAGGATGTCGCATCCTGGAGCGGCCGCCGGACAGAAATGACCGTGCCCCGGCCACACGGACCTTGGGACACGCCAGGTTCCCGCCAGCCCCACGCCGTCGCCCACCTCCGCCTGCGGTGCCGCCCGGGGCCGTGTGTGCGCCCTCGGCCCGGGCGCAGGAGGCGGCGAGAGCTCCGCGCTGCCACCGCCTCCGGCCCGGCCGCGCTTCCGCCC
>VZRL01003135.1:4434599-4518049 GCA_013397895.1 Origma solitaria | reverse complement strand
GTCCCGCTCACGTGCGGCAGGCGCGGCCCCGGGGCTGTGTGCTGGCGGCAACGCGGCTCCCACCGCAGCCGCTCCCTCCGGCATGTGCTCCGGCACGGAACCGCGCTTGCTCCGGCAGGTTGGGGGAGGCTGCGGGAATGAGCTGAAGGAGAAATCTACTAAGAATTGTTGTTCCTTCTGAAAGTAAACACTGTGTCTGTTTCGTTTTGGTTAGAGAGAAGTTGGGAAATATAACACATCCTGCTGGCCTTTACCCAGTGCCTTGTATGGCTACTGAAAAAAATTCTGGCTAAAAGTTGATGACATTAGTGCTGAACCTGTGGCTCAAATTAGAACTTTTTTCCCCCCTCCAGAGAGAATAAAGGAAGCTTGTCTTGTTTTTGGAAGTGGTTTGCCACTAAACCAGGGTCCTGTCCTTCTGATTGCTTCTTTAATCTGGTCACTATTTCTGTGTGGAATTCATGTAAATATGTGTGTGATATGGAGGCAATTGGCTAATTTTGCAGCTGCTGCAGGAAACAGTTCTTGTGGTCTCTGTGGTGCACTCTGGCACTGAGGAACACCCTGCGTTCTTCCCTTGAGCATTCCTTTAGCTCCTTAATTTGGCTATGTGCCCACCATACAATCTTCTAACAGCGCAGAGTAAAACGTAATGCTCAGCTGACTGGAAATGTTCTCCAGGTATAATTCCCTTCGATGGGACAGAATATGCAGTATTGGGAGTTCATACCTGACCTTTTTGGTGACATTCCTTAATAAAGATGTTACTCTATGGGTTATTAAGATTACAGTATCATTGTAAAATGATCACAGAGACAAAATGGTAATAGTCTCTGAAACTAGAGCAGAAGAGAGGTGCAACTGCTATTGATGGTTAACTTATATTTTAAATATTTTGTAACAACGTATCTTTTTCCTGAATTGCATACAGTGTCTGCAAGAATATCTCAGGCCTCCATAGCCTATCTGATGCTGGCCTTTGTGGGAAACTGAACATTTCCGTGGGGTATTGAATAGGGCACCAGTAATAAGAATGACTGACTGTGAGCAACTGGTACTATATTTGAGTTGGAGAATTAGGCAATGGAAACCTCTACATCCAGCCTTTAATCCTGTGTGATGTTCTCTGACTGGTGTAGAAAAATCTCAGAAATCTGCTGTTGCTAATGTGCCTTGCAGCCAGAGAGCTGGAGTCTTGGGAAAAGTGCTCTCATCTCTCAGTGGTGACGTCTCTGGATATGTACTTGAAAGCTCATACTAATTTTGAGGGTATTTGACATGGAAGCAAAAGGAAGAATACTGAATTATGTACATTTTATTGTTTCCTGAGTAAATGATTTTGAACTGAAAAAATTAAAATGAAGAAATGTTCTTGTTTTCTTGTCCAGACTACTGAAGTCTTGCTTTATATCAGTGTTGTTCAAGGACTAAAGAACAGAAGAGTGGGGAAATAACTCCGGAAAACTTTTTCAAAAAGGCTTTTCATGTATTGCATTGCTGGCAGTTGCTGTTGTTCTTACAGTTATTTGGTATCTGAAGGAAATTTGTGTCTGTGGAGTGTAGAAGTATGAAGTTGAATGCCCTTTGTATATTTTCTGGAAAAATAAATATAATAGTTTTAAATTGAAATATGCTCTTGTACTGTGGGTGTGCTGAAGTGGACTCTGTGGAAGTAAAATGCCTTTACAAGGCTTCAACATTAAGGGGTCATGATAAGAATGTGTCATCTGCAAATATGCCTGTGAATAATCTGTTTGTACCAGTTACAAATATGTTTACATATAATAACAGTTCAAAGGCTGAAGCTTTGCAACATTTTTTGTATTTTGTCTCCTGTGTGCTCTAAACCACATTTGTATGGACCCTTTTTCTTCAACTTCTGTTCTTGTGGAGCTAGAGTGTTTATGGCCAGGTAAGTTTCTGAAGCAGTGTTTTGTAGGCCAGAGTCCCCTGCTCCTTCTCCACTGCTCCTCTGCAAAGCAAAGTGAGAGTCTGTGCTCTTGCTGTGTTTGTAGTTGCTCAAGACAGTCTTGCCTTCCTAGTGTTAATAGGCATCATATTTTAATAATTTCTGTTTCAACATCTTTCATTGAACCAAATGCTTAATCCAAAGTATTTTTAAGCTGTTAATGAGATGTCTTTCAAAGGGTTTGCAAGCATTAATTTAAAGAAATCAACCATTCAGGGAAGAATGAAACAATCCTTTAAGCATACCTTTGTGTTATAAAATGCTTTGTAATTATTTTAGATGTAAACTGGAGGAAAACCCCAACATATTTAATTCAATAAATTCTGCAAAACATTTTCTGTTATGTTCAAACCATTAGGGTGCTAACTGCCCAAAACTGTTCCTTTCCCTTTTGTCCTTATATTTGCTAAAGTCATGTGCATGTCTGGTGGCAGAATATATTGCAAGAGCAGATCTGATTTAACAAGGGGAAGAAGTTGTTAAACTGAGCTTCAAGCTACCTGTTTTCTGCTCATAAAAATTATTTCACTGTTGTCAGCTTTATCTGTTGAAGTTATTGAACAAAATGAATTAAATGGGATGCCATATAGTATTATCAGATGCAATCGTTTTTAGAGCGTAGGAGACCAGGATGACTTGCAAAAGTACATACTGTCAGCCTGTGCTGCAGAGGAGTCTCTGTTTTAACAGGAGGTGAAATACTATCAAAACAAAAGTTTGATGGACTTTTTTTGCGTATTTTTCATCTAGCGTATTTTAGACTAGTGTAATATGGTATTGAAACTGACTTCATATTAAACACGTAGATAATAACAGTATCGTATAGATAGTGGTCTAACATGCTGCTTAACTGGCAAGTTGGCCATTAGGGGAAGCTAAGATTTCTGCATCACAAAATCTGAAATGTCAGTGTTTTGAACACTGAAAGGTTGAGCCAATATAGATATATAGAATTCTTGACAATAGTTTTGAAAAGCTTTGTAGGGTTTCTTTGAAGAAGTCAAACCAATAACTTAAAACAGTACAGCAGAAATAATGGAAAAAGTTTAGCTACTTTACTTTTTGTGTTTTTCTGGAATTATTATCACTCACTTCATCCTGACTAAAAACAAATAAAACCAAACAGAACCTGAGTAGACTGGGTTGTTTTTTTTTTGCTACGACTAATTCTTCCTGTGTTTGCCTAAAGTGGGTTAGGTGGGCTGGTATGAAAAAGAGAAAAGACATTTACAGGTACGTGAGGGGTAATGAGAAGAGTGATCTGATCATAGGTGGTGAATCCAGGAATCTTTGAGATTTCCATGACAGTCTGAAAAGAAGCTGCATGCTTCATTTTTCAAGTCATGGGCAGCCCTCTCTCTCTGTCACTAGCATGTTACTGGGAGTAATAATCTTGTCAAGGAGTAGTTAGGAGAATGGATTGACAGTACACTGCTTAGGTATTTCTGCACTAAAATTTAGAAAACAATCTTTCTTTGTGGTATATGGAGGGCCAAACTGGAAGATCCTTTGGATGGCATTTGATCCTTCAGACAAATTTCTTCTGGAATGGTGATCAGAATGGTAATAAGAAGTAACATTAGATCAAAGTATTAGCAGTGAAACAGAAGAAATGTGATATATTTAATCGATGTGTTTTTACCTGGAAGGAGACAAAACATACATAAAGACTAGAGATGTAGTAAATATTAAGTTGATGATACCAACAGGGAAATGAGATTGTGTGATAGATTTTATAGCTGTAAAATTTATGTATTTTAAAGCTGTAACAACAATTCTCTGTATTGCATGTTATCATTTTATCAATGAGACAGAATCTGGACAGGAAACTAAACCTACTCATGAAATATTCCTCGTTGCTTCCAATTCTCAGGTGTCCTACATTAGTCAAGATTGTGAAGAAATTCCAGAATTCCTAGGAAGAAAATACGGACATATGGCAAAAAGGCTAGATCTTAGCTTCAACTTGTTAAGGTATGTGGTAATATATAGATTTTCATTTTCAAGTGCAGTGTGGAATACCAACTCCTAAAATAGAATTTTTTTTTTCAAAGTAGAAACGTGTGTCAGATACATTTAGTTGTTATCAAGTGGATGACACTGTTTTATAGGTAATGTTTGTCTCCTTTTCTTCCACACTTGGAGCACAAATAACCAGGTGAGTCTGGAAAATTATGATGTGTTAACATAAATGATGCCCACTGAGAAGCTTGTAGTTTGTTCTCTGCTTAAATTGGAAAATAAGCATTGTTACCTGAAGAAGTGAAGAATGGGATCAAAAGCGAGTTTTCCTTAACCAGACCAAAAGTAAGTGTGTGCTTCTCTCCCTTTAAAAAAATTTATTTGTGGATCTTTGGTTATTACTGTAAATGCTTTATAATGCTCTTTTCCCAGATGATGTGTTTTGTTCTATGATTTTATTTTTGTGCATCTGTATAGTTAAGTGCTAAAGCTAAGCACAGTTAGATTTTGTAATTCCTTCTAAGTATTTTAATATATGGATTGATTTAGGACTCTATAGTATTCCTGTTAGTTACTACAGTGTTCCATTTCATTTAATCCTTCTAAGAGAGCCTGGTGAGGTAAATCAGAATGTCTTTCAGGTTGAAAAACATGCAGGTAAGTGGGGAGAAAGATTGGAGTGTAATTGTCTGTTTAATAAAAAAATAGGTTTGTGGAGGTAGGGTTGGACGCTGACTCATTTTCCTTTTACTCGATTGGGGGTAAGCTGAGAATGCTTGCGAGGAGTAATACAAAAAGTAGAGTGCTGGTGTCTTGTTTTCCTAGATGAAACAACCACTGATTTTAACTTAACACTCATAAATGTTTTTCTGAGCCACTGTCAACTCTGAAAGACTGTATCCTATGTGTAAGAGGTAGCAGAGCAGAGGAGTCACTAAATATTTGGATTGTTCTTATACTGTAACTCTGTACCTTTGGAAATTGTAATCAGAAAAGAGAATTTTGCTGGTGGAAGGGAATTAAATGGTAATTTAAAAAATTTCATCATGAAGATAATTCAAGGTCTGTATGTGTACTTAGATTTAACATGTTGACAAGATTGCTTCTTCTTTACATTTCTGGGAGGATAAAGTGTTTCAGTTAATGCATGATTTGAAGAACAGTTCTCTGAGTTTGTTTTATTTCATAAAGTAAAATAATAACATTAAATTTGGATGTAAAATGCCACTTTAAAACTCTGATCATATTTTCATGGAGAGCACAATTGGTGGTGTATTTCTAAAATCTGTGTTTTCTTTTCTTCTTTCTTTCCCTACCCAAAGCACTATCACTTAGCCTATTTTTCAGAAGCGATGTAATTTGGTTTTATTGAGATTTGGGGGAGAACAATCAGCTTGTGATGTAGGATAATTTGCAGCTGTAAATCTGTGAAAGTATTTTAAGACCAGAAATCAGATTTAGGGAAAGGGAAGAAGAGGATTATTTTTCCCCCTTTTTTTTTTTTTTTTTTTTTTTTGCTTTGGGAAGCTAATACTAAATGGGATGAGAGCAGTAATGGTTTCTCATTTGAGCACTGATAGATTTACTAAGCATATAGAAGCTAAGAGTGAAGTACTTATGGTGTATTAGCTGTTCAGAGTGGTCTGCACTCATGTATAAACCCTGTACCTGCATATTGTAGACAAAGTCAGATAAGATATAAAGCAAATGTCGTAACCTTAAATGAATGTGAATATAGAAGAATGTCTTGGGCAGCTGTTTAAACAAGTGTAAGCAGTATCATCTTCTTTAAACAGGTATTAATGCTTAAAAATCTGACCATGTTGCAGTGTAGTGATGAGTTTTGTAATTTTTATCAGTGAATGCTTAATTTGAAAAGTTTAGCGTGTTGTTTTCAGTGGGAAAACAATGTCTACAATTAATGTTGATTTAGACAGGAGTTTGATTTTCTAGTATAATTTGCTATCTGTTGGTAAAGGTGTAAGTTGAAGAAGACCATAGGTGATCAAAACATAGGAAAAGATGAAGAGAATACTGTGTTTTGGTAGCACAGTAGTTATTTGCAGTAAAGATGTTAGTTTTCATTATAATTTGATTTATTCTTGGATGAGAGTTTGTTTTTTGAAAGAAAAAGGAAGACCAGGTGTTCTTATGTGTGGTAGTTTTGTTACTCAGATTTCTCTGGTTATTTTCTTTTTGCTTGTGATGTATCCACATAATGGAGGAGGTGAGGGTTGTCATTAGTTCTTTTGCACTTGTAATTTAATACAGAGGAAAGTTCCTATTTTTCACCATTTTTTTGTGACTTCAGAATTCTTCCCAGTGTAGAGCTCCTTCCTCTTTCTTAAATACAATTTAGGGCCTGTGTAGATGCTTAATTACACAGACAGTTAATTGGCTTTGCATCAGATGTGGTACATCTAATAACAGCACTTGATACATAATCACAAGATGTTGCTTTCGAGTCTTTCTTGTTTTCCTTTTTCCAAGAACTAGTGTCTCTCCTTGATTACCCTGAGCAAGAACATGGATGCAGCTCTTTCTTCTGGCACTCAAAGTGACTGTTACCAGCCATGATGGTTACCCATCTCCCCTTTTCCATGTGAGGGAGAGGAAAGAAAGAGGTGAAAGGTAAAAGGGAACTTATGGGAACGTTGGGAAAAAGGAGGAATAACAGCAATTTGTTGTGCGTGAGGCAAAGGGAAAAATTATTGTGTACACAAAAGATGCTGGCTGCAATCGGCAAGATGTGGTGCCGCTGGATTCACTCCTGCTTACATCTCTGGCAGATGGAAATCCTTCGATCCCAGGCAACTACAGACCACTTGTGACTTAATTCTTCTCATGCCGCTTTTCTTACAGATTTGTTTGAATTCTTTCTAATTCTTTGTTTCCTTTTGGGGCTGAGGGGGGCTTGTGAAGAAGACAAAGCCAAACTCTTGTCAGATATACAGCAAAAGAGAAAGAGACAATTGTCACAGCTGCAGCAAGGGAATTTCCAGCCACCACGGGGAAGGTGGAGTGGAAAAGGTGCCTAGAGAGTCTGTGGGATCTCCATCCTGGGTTGTAGTGCAACTGGGCAAAACCCCAAGCAACCTGATCTAACTTTGAAATCCTCCTGTTCTGAGCAGGAAATTGGATTAGATGATCTCTAGATGCCCCTTCCAACCTAAATTATGCTGTGATTCCACAGCTTTGTTGGTGTGGTGATAATGGCCTGAGTCATAGCTCCTCTTTTGATTTGATAGTTATTTTCAGCTATTTTAGAAATGAACTATTTATGCTGTATATTTTCAATAAGGCATATTTCAGGAGCAGAGATGTTTTGCTTTGAAAATCTGCTCCTGAGCCTCTCATGGCAACTGTATTTGATAGCCTTCCCTAGTAACAGAGTCCTTTCAAAATATGTGGAAACATTCCCCAGTTCTCATTTTGTGAAGGCATAGAATGTGGGAAGAAGACACACTGATGTGTTAGTGGTAGTGTTAGTGTTACCTGGAGACTTTGTAAAGGATTTCAAGGCGGAATGAAAAACTATTGTTGATCATTGAAAGTTAAAAACTTCATTAAAAAAAAAAAAAGGTAAGTAGTAATCACTGGTGAAGGAAAGAAAGCAGTAAGTGAGTAGGAAAGATGGAGTTAGGGAGTAGAGATTTGGATGAAATTCAAAGGTTTTAGTGTAGATGCATCTTGCTGCCTTGTGGGAAGAAAAAAACCCCAAACAACCCACAACTTATTCAAAGCTTTTTTTACTTGTCCTAGATGACTTTGTACAAAATGTTTCATTTCACTTAAAAGGCTAAATGCACCCCAGTACTTGAATAACAGATGTCAGTGGTTTTGTGCAAATAGGTGCCATGCTTTTATAAATAACATCTACAGTTCAATTCACCGAGAAGTCCATCTTGTAATTTTATCCTCAGTAGTTTTAAATACGTGAGTTATTTTCGTTTTCCTTACAGAGATTCCTTCTGGGTCTAAACTATGAGGTGAAAGGGAGAGTGAATCTTCAATCTTGACCAATGAGGAAGGATTAATCCAATAATTGTGCTCATGGAGGTACAAATATCTCTTCCGTCTCTCTAGGGTGCAGATTATTTCTGCTAGGAGCATGAATAATTTGCACAGTATGTGCTTGTGCATAATTTCCTCTGTCTGATAAAGAAGGTGTATGTATGAAAACATCCCCTTGAACTTCAGTCCTAGTCTGGAATGTTCCTCCATGACTTTTGTGAGGCTGAGGATTTGTAATATCTTCTCTGTGGACTAGGTATTGTTCTTTCTCTCTTCTGCCTCCTGTTTTTTTGCCTGGGGGGATATGCAAGTGGCAGCCTGAAAATGGGCTTCAGTTTTTACAGGGCATGTTCCTCTTTGTAAGTTGAGTATGGGAAAGAGAGGCTTTTTTTTTTTTTCTTGCCACCTTCCCAGTCTGTACGGCAATAAGACATGCAGAACAGGAAGATGAACAACAAAAGAGAGACAGAAATAAAAGCCAGAATTCAAAATAAAGCATGACATATTTTTTAAAGCCTTTAGACTCATCTTTATAGCACTTTAAAGTGTTGATGAAAATGCACGATTGTTAAAACTTTTTAATGGTTTTATTTAGAAGGTAGAAAAATATTTTCACCATAATTGGGTAACTCTTAATCGTGGCAATTGCATATTTATCAGTATGAGGGGCTGTTATTAATGTAGCTGTCATGCACAAACACATTTCTGCATTAAATCCATTTAGTATGTGCATTATTCGGTCTAGAATGTCACCAGGACATCAAAGCCCCCTTAGGCATAAGAGCACAGTGCCCTGCTGTGGCTGCAGAAAGGGCTTGATCAATAAATGTAACATGTTAATGCAGAGCAAATAGAATAAAAGATTTCTTTGACAAGACATGAAAAATCACCTTGTGGCAGCTGGCATGGTGATGCCATTTCAGCGGAGACACTAGCAAAGTTGATCTGACAAGTAAAGAGGAGAGATGATGGTTATAAGGTGCTTTTGTTTCAAACTTCTTTCTTGACCTGTCAGGTTTTGAAGGAGCCTGAATGGCCCTTTTTTGTCATGTGAAAATTGTAGTCTTAGGCAGTTATGAAGCAGTTATCTCTTCTCAAATTGTGAATGCTGCTGTTTAATTGATTCACTTAGCATTTGAAACTGTCACGCATTAATAATTGCTAAATCCTGTAGATACTGCTCCAGTGTGTCATGCTTAAATGTGTAGTTATCAGAAAATTAATATCCTTAATGAACTGATGCTTTCAAACTAGCATTGCATGAAATCTCTTTTGCCCTTTCATTTGCTGAAGGTATATCAGCCAGTTTTCAGAGAAACCCCTCCCGACAGTTGTGTGGTTTTATTTATTTATTTTTTTGATGCCCAACAAATGCCAGCTTTGCTTTGGGTACATAGTGTGCTCAATGACAATAAATATAGTAATTATGCTGGAGTTGGTAATTAACATAATTATAGTCAATTACGACAAATACAGTGCGGAGCTAAATGAATGAGGGTGAGAAATTAGCAAGTTAATTGATTTACCTTACGTGCTGCTTTTTTCTGCAACTAACAGTTGCAGATCTTCTGCAGGAAAGAGTGTTTACAAATAACTGATTGTGTTTTGAAATAATTCTGTCTTATGGCTCTCACTCCTGTTTCCTTTACACTGTGGTGAAGAGGATTGAGATATGGGGTAGTGGTTAGAAGGAGAAAGGAGCTGCTCTGTCCTCATTGAATGCTTTGAAGGAAGATGTATGCACTTGCTTTAATTTTAGATGTTTCTTACAGTATTGAAGGGAAAAGCTCACGTGATTCTTTACAAAAGACATTGCTAGAGAAATCTTGGACATAAATTTTAATCCGCTTAGATGTGGCCTGAATTATCTAAGAAACATTTATCTATCTGTTTATTGACATTAGAGAGATCTACAGAGCACTGGATAGCTAAAGAAAGAATTAGAATTGTTTTAGGAATCCAAGTGTGTTGAAACAATATGCCCTTGTTCAACCATCAGTTTCAATAATTTAAACCACTGGACCAGTAGAGATGCATAATATCATAACATTTGTGCACATTATAATTGCCTGTTTTGTTTCAAGATGATTTATAGTATCTTGTCTGAAATAAGTGTATTGGTGCTACGCAGTTAATCTGTTTCACTCTCCTTGTTTTTTTATTTTCTTTCAAGCATGACGACAGTTTACTATGTGGAAGGAGAATGCATATGTTTAAGTATTGAAGATTTTGTATTGCTCTTTTAAGAAAAATATTTCGTAGTAGTTGAGATTTCTTTCTTACTTTAAGAAAGCAATGGTTTACAGATATTTGTAAATTTTATACTGGAAATTGTTTACTGTTTGAAGGTTAATGGAATTGTATAGAGGGTCTTCAACAGAGTTAATGTTTTCCCCAGATAAGCAATCTGAAATTTATAAATTCTTGATAATTTTTCTTCCACTATTGCAATAATGTATCAAATTCAAATGAGTAGGTTTGTAGTTTGAGGTGAGTACTCAAAGTTTACCCTTAAAGGGATGTCCTACAATAAGCGCAAGATGCTGGTTTTTAAATAATGTTGAAATGTTATGAATGTGTAAAATCACTTGTACACTAACACTGCTAAGGGTGGTCAATCTTTAGAAGCAATTCAGCTCCTAGAATAATTTTGCCAAATTAAGTATTTATACACAATGAATCATTGAAATTATTTACAGATATAATAGTCTTTTTGTTGAAGTCTTGCATGTTTATCAATCACTCTGGACTACCTTATACGTAATTGTCTTTCTACTAAAAGAACTTCTTATTCTACTAGGTGGATTGAAGACAAGTATGATGATGGATTCTTTCTACGTGGGTAATACCTAGGTATAAGATAAAGTTTTATAGATGTATAACTATTGGAAAATGAGAAGGAGAGCATTACCAGTAGCAAAAACAATTATAAATTTCAGATATTAACTCTACTTTTGGTAGTTGATAGACATCAAAGCTAAATCTACTCCTTGCTCTCTTCTTCCCTTCCTTTTTCCTCCCACTGTGCCACCCCCTTTTAAAAAGTGGCATTTCAACAGGAACCAGTTGTTATCTGGCTGATATGTAAGGAAAGCTTTTTTCCCCCACTTTAAAACTTTGAAAATATAAAAAATATTAAGATACACTGTGTCACATATGCAATAGCCATGCCTGTGTTCTGTTGTTTCATCAACTTTAAATGTGAGTATAGAATATTTGCCACTACAAAGTATTGTCTGTGTCTGTTTTTGTGAGTTGTATATTTTCCTGCTGTGTCTTATTTGTGGTCATTGGTTTATTGTTGACATGAGGGGGACCAGTCAATGACTAATATTAAAAATATCAAACTAATGGGTTATGGTATGCATTTAAATATCTTACTGATTTCAGCATACTATGCTATGGATGTAAGCTGTATGTTTTTATGGAAAAGTTGTTTTTTCAAACTCAGTAATATGTAAGGGTGAACTTAGAGTATAAATTGTTGTGTTTCAATACGGGTGGTTGTTATCTTCTTTAGTCCCAGCAGCCTCTCTTTTTGTCCATTGATCCTTGCTTGACTTTTTATGGCCACATAGTCACTAACAGACTGTGAAAACAGTGTAGTATATATACCTCTGACCCCCCGTGCTGGCCATTATCCATTGATTTACAGTATCTGACAGATCAGAACACAGGATTGTTTCTGTTCTGCTTTTCTCAGGAAGGCTTAACATTGTGGAAGGTGTTGTCTCGAGGGTGTATCATATGGTAGAATTAGGACAAAAACTTGTTACCTGAACCTTTGGCTGGGGGGGGCCAGTGTATGCTCATATCGTGTAGTGGAGAATTTTTGCGAGGATTGCTAGAGCTTGAAATCTGGTAAAAATGTTAAACAGCACAATTTGACATTGTTAAAATAAGGCTGTGAGCTTTGACTGTTACATCCTTAATTATAGGTGGTGAATATTGCTATGATGGTTGATGAAAATTGGTTTTTTTTGTGACATCCATGTCTAAGGGTCTGTTGCAATTGTGTAGCAAAAAAAGATGAAATCTGTACTTCTGAACAAAGGTGAGTGACAAACTGGGACTTGGACAGAGATAGGATTTCATATTAAACATCCATTGACTCAAAGCTGTTGGTAAGATCTTTTGACTGAGGGAGAGCATTTCCCAGTGCACTGGTGTTTGCATCACATCATTTTCTTTGTATTTGAATGTGCCAGAAGTGAACTGCTTTTTCTTGATCTGGTTTCCTGTATGAGATTGAAGTTGGATTGTGAAGTGCTGTTGGAGGCTAAATCCACACAACCTACACTTGTTCTTTGGGTACCCAGAGCGATTAATTCACTGTCACAGTCAATCCAACTCCTCTTCTGAAAGCTAACTAGTCTTAAACTAAAATCAGCTTTCGTGTTGAATTCTGTTCTGAATAATAGGAATCTATGTTAGATTGAGAGAATATCAGTTAATAAATGGAAGACTGTCACAGTCTATGGAAGGTATTGGAATTTGGAAAAGAAATAGTTTGAGGTACTTCTTTTAGCTTTCAAAGACTGTCAGTAGATTGAAAATAGTATCTTGCTGACTGCTCCTGCATAGTCCATGATTATCTGGATTTTAAGACTGAGAAGCGCTTTTTTCAAGAGCATTGGGGGTTAAAGAAAAGAGCATGATAAAGAGCATGTGTTAAGTACAGTAATCAGATGGATCATTATTACTTTCTCACTTCCTTTAATCTCTCTCACTCTAAAACAGTATTTCCTCATCACTGCTGTTGTGAAACAAGGGCGAAGGACTGCAGAAATAACTGTTGTCTGAGGACAAGGAGCTTGACTGAAGGGAAGAACCTGCGTTTACCCTGGAATTATTTTCTCTGTCTTTTCCTCTCTGTTTTTTGAAAGGTATCTTCTTCTCACCTAAATGCAATATAATAGGTTCTCAGCATCTTGTTGCAGATGGAAAGAACTTGACTGGTTTTGCTGATTCCAATTGCTAAGGAGGGTCTCTGTCCTCCAGTGTTCAACAAACCTGCTGGTGGTCATGGTACAAAAAGGTACTTGGCTTTTGGCAGAAAAACCCTTATGGAGCTTGTGTTTATGCATCACTTGTTTGTTTTATGTGATCTTGTATGGTTTGTGCCATTTATGAGATCTTGCATTTTACATAAATCATCTTTACATAAATTATCCTGGAGATGATTTTTCAGTTTAAAAAGGCGGTCCCCAAACGCTTAGCTCATGCAAGCATGAAGAATGAGGAGCATAGGAATGCAAAAGGGCTATGTATTTTTCTCAGGCTCCAGAGTCAGCATGTCAAACCAGACATGCTATACAATAATTATACTGTCTTTAAGGTCATGGTTAATGCAGTGTTACAGCTCAGTTGCAGGCTTCACCCACGAACTGATGCTTGCAATCCTGTGATGTTTTATAATTTTTATTTATATTTTTGTTTGTTTCTCCTGGTCTTTCTCTTTGACAATGCTTGCCTGAGTAAATTGCTCACTGGTAGAGCTAGAAGATTTTTTTTTTTCTTAATACTTGATTTTCCATTTTTAACCTAGTTTGCCTGCTGAGTCTATAAATGGAAGTGGAGAATGTGCTTTGTCTAATACAGCCATTCTCATTGCTCATGTTTGTAGAAAACCTTGCTGTGGTGAGAGACCACAGTGGTAGAAATAAGTTTTAAAATAACACAAGTAAGAGACGCAAAATACCTAATATTAGGAGATAGTTTAATTATTCCAAAAGTCAGGGAGGTTGATAGGCTCTTGCAAATTGGGCCAGTACTTCTCTTCCAAGTGCTGAAGTCTGCACTGTTTTTCCTGTGCAGTTGGTATACGAGCGGTATTGGCACATAGTAATACTTGGATGTGTGCACAAGGCCAGTTCATTTATTCCGTAGGAAGCACAGTGTGTGTGAGCTGCTGCTGCTGCCAGTTTACTGGCATTTTATACATACTTGCACACACAGAGACACACAAAAACATAAAATAACATCTTATAGGTCTTTACGATGTATATATAATTCTTTATATTTGTTGTAAGAATGATATATAAATTATATTTTTAATGTATATAAACTTGGGGGTGATACTCAAGTATTTTTCTACTTTGATTCGGCACTTGCGGTAGGACTTTGTCAATGGTAACCTTTTCGTATATAACCGTGAAGGAAAGAACATATTACTTAGAGGTTGCTTGCAAAAAAAGATACAATACATCAGAGATGGGTGATTAGGAGAGAGATCTGACCTCGAGGGAATTGGACAAAAATGAGACCAGTCTTGGAGTGAAAAAGTATTTAAATAGCAAGAAATTAAAAGTTTTTGTGTCCCTTTTGATTGTTATATCCAAACCTATCTACATTCTTACAGGTTTTTGTTATTTTAAAACATTCTATTCTCTTCTTTACTGCCTTCTCTATGAGCTCTCAAGATTGCTTGAATTACTTGGTCTCAGCCTCAGCTCTTATTGAGGCCGATGGGAGGAGAGTAACATCAGCATGATGTTGTTAGTCCAGTGGTGACTGCTGCATATTTCTGGTTATGAGTGATTTGTCATAGATACCAACTCGTTGTGTTTGAGCTTGGTAAATAGCTGTCAATATTGTTGCACTGAAGACTAAAGTAACAATGTTTGGCTTATTACTTGTCAACTCCAAATTTAATTTTTAAAAGCTTTTTGTAAAACTAACAGAGGTGCTTAAAAAGTTGTGGGGGATTTTCTGTTTGATGTGAATTTTATGTGCTCAGTTCTCTCGGCTGATTAATTTTTATATATTTGACTGATGCAACCATTTTGAGTACAAATGCTCAGATCTTGATTTTTGGTTTTGCACTAAGCACCATTTTTCAATGCTTGCTTTGCTGAATATTAAAGAACGGGGAATAGATACAGCTAAAATATACTTAATTATATTGCAAATGTGGTCCCTATTTTCTAAATCAACTTTGCATTTCCCATTTGGAAGGGGAAAATCCCTGACTGGTGCTGCTTGTTCCTTGTGTGTATGCCCAATGGAAAGACATCATAGTGGGCAATGTTTTCACATTCAGAAATATAATTCAGAATTCAGCTGCCTTTGCCTTAAAATATTAGTCTGTGATCAGACATGCCAGCAGGGAACTCAGTTTATGAATTCAACTGAAAAAATAGTTTTTTTAGAAATCGTAATTTCCAACCATTAGTTTGAAGATCAAATTTAGGATATGTATTCTTTATAAGAGATGCATGTACATGTAGTGACTTAAATGACTAGTTTATTTATACTCATTTATTCATAATGAGTGTTTTTTTAAAAAAAATTGTCATTATTTCAAGACCAGTGTATTCTAATTTTAAATCTCTAAGTATTAGCAAGCATCCAGTCACCTACAAAACATCAGAGCAGCTTTTTATGACCAGGGTATGGCTAGTGAAGCTTTATTTTGGTTATAGGGATTTGAGGTTTTTGTATGTCTATTTTTGGTCTAATTTCTTTTACGAAATGAAAAAAAATTCAGTCTCCTGAGGGTAAAATCTCTTTAAGTGCTAGGAAATGCAGCAGAATTGTCCTTGAACCATTTGAGGTATGTAAAGTCCAAGACTTGCTGAAGTACCATGACTCTGCAAGGGCATGTGGCCACAGCTGGATGGGGATGCTGTATTTTAGACTCCCAGGACTTTCAAGACATTTTAGTTAGAGAGATAAGAAAAACTTATCATAGTTGAGCTAGTTACTTAAGTGATAAAATGTAGTGATTATTCTAAAGCTCTTAAAGGCTGAAGGAAAGATGTTCTAGACGGGCCAAGGATTAACAGTATATTGAATATTCGTAAAACCCTGCCTCCAACATAGTTATGTTAAGATAATTCGACAGTCCAGTGTGTGAATGCTCAAATCACAGATGCTCAAGGATCTGAGCACTTTTTTTTCCTACCTATTATCTTGCATTTAATACACTCTGTATCTTGGACAGTGAAGTACTTTGGAATAGCACAGAAACAGTCGTGTGCGAAGGTGATTATATTGGAATTGCCATGGGAAAAAATTGTCAAGTATTATGTTTTCTAGGAAATGGAAATTAGTCAAGTAAGGCTTGTGTGTGTGTCCAGTTTACTTTCTTCCCTCGCTCTGGGCTGCCTTTTCTTCCCCACTGCCTCCAGCTCCTTAAATGGCACAAGGCTGCTGAAGGTGCTGCTGAGACGTTCGGGTGCAGGTGCAACACGAGGTTCTTGCATTCTTGCCAGTGGTCTCTCTTTTGTTCCCTGTGCTGCTTGTAACGGGAGCCAGCCATTAGCTCTGCTCATGTGCAGTGCTGGTTCTCATTCTACCAGGAGCACAATTAGTAAATTGTCTGCCAGTCTAAGTGGGGAATGTCAGAGGGCACTTCAGTTTCTTTCACTGTTAGTTCTTTGGCTTCCTTTAAATAAGTCATATCAAATGGTCTCTTACTACAACTAATAATAGGGCTTTTGAAATGTGGACATACCTCTAATGAGAATCTATGTGAACCCATTTAATGTGGGACACTACTTTGCCACTGAATTGTAGACTGGTCATTGCAACCAGAGGTGGTTTGAAATAAAGAGGTTCACCTGCGTTTAAATGATTGAGAAGAAGAAAAGAAGTTTCTAAAATTAAGGAGACTAATGCATTGCTGTAGATTTTGTCTCGCTTCCTAGTAGTTGGATAATGGAGGAAGAGAGAACAAATGTCTGTATTGAGCTAAAAGTGAATGGGCAAGTGTTTCTTTGTGTGTTTTAGTATAGCATATGAAAGTTTTGGTTGTTGTAGCCCCAGTATTTTAAAACCTAGTGAAACAGTGAGGTCAGCTTTAAGGTAATCTTGTACTATTTTTTTTTCTATTTTTGTGTGGGGACATAAGTGCACTGGAAGCATTTAAGACTAATATGAGTAGAAAAAGTAGCACTAGAAACCCGCCAAGACAACTCTAAGTTATAAACTTGGTGTTTGTATTTACAGCAGAACTTATTACTATCATACAACGTGATGAGTATATGAATAAATAATTCCTATACTGAAGCAGATGCACCTTAGCAGTAGGGAGAATAGCATCAGAAAGGGTCAGTAAACTTCATTCTATACATGGAAGTATCAAGTATTTCAGGTTCTCCATCATATATTTAATGCATTATGATGACATAATCTAAACCAGATTTTCTGAATTATTCCCTGACTGCATATTTCCATACAACTCCCATTCTTAAGGAAAAAAAGCCTAGGGAAAAAGACTTCTGCACCCTAGTGAGTGGAGTGAAGCCTTATTCACACCTCTCTTTTCCCTAGTAAAAAACCCACAGTCTACAAAAAAGATATGTAGGTACAAACTTAGGAAGTTTCCTCTATAAAGAGGTTTCTCCACAAGTTTTTAAAATCAAATATCTGAACTTAACCTCTGTGTCAAGAAAATTTGCTCAATTAAATGATGTACTGCTGCTTTTCAAACAATTTGCAGAAAATAATAGATATTTCTTTGCACTAGCTTCTGTATGATGAACACAAATGAGATTCTTGATGTTCAAATTTATCCCGTTGAGCAGAAATAACCTTACTCATATTCTAGAGTGCATTCGCATCTATGCATATTATGTAGAAAGCTAATTGTTACTTATGCCCGTCCTGTGCAGGTCTCTTTCTCTGCAAAATTTTTAAATCTATCCTCGTCTTTTGCTACAGAGCACTTTATGTGTGTATGTATTTATTTATTTATTTTAAGGCCCTCGTGTCTTTTTAAGTGAGCATGGAAAGAGAGAGCAAATTGCTGTTGAAGTTCCCTCTCTGGTGATTACAGCTAACTCAACCACAGCTAGTGTATTAAAAAGAGTAAACAAATCTCCCCTTCTTTTCCTCATTGGTGTCTAGGTCGTAGAGAGCTTTGACCCCAGAAAGCTTTACTTGATAGACTCTTCTCAGATTCTTGTGTGAGTCATGCTAAGGCTCCAGGTGTAAACTTGACAGTGCCTCTCTGTGCCTGACATTGTAACTTTCAGATTTCATGTTATTTAAATATACTAAAATGTAGCCTGTATCAAACTGCAGGTGCTGCTACACCTCTATTCCAGCATGGTAACACTTGCCTTGTGAAAACTCTGAGGCTTGTGAAAGAGTTAAGCAAAGCAGCCAGAAATGGTTTTCAGCTTTTACTTTGCAGATACAACCTTTTAAGCATACCTACATTTACCTGCAATGGCAATCGTTTTGCATTTTAATGACAAATCAAGTATGCTAACTTGCATTTGAAACGAAAGTGCCTTAAATGTCTCTGGCTGTCAGAATGAGATGTTAGGAGCTTGATGAAAAGAGAACAAAGAAGACAAAGTATGAAGCCTAGATACAGAGCAAAATGAAATAAAACCTTGTATGGCCTGTCAGGGGTGTCAGTTGATATTCCTATCTAAAGCACATTATAGTATTACTTTGCAGCTCATAGCTTACTCATCTGTCTTTTTTAATTCATCACATTCTAGCCCACATCTTTTAAGTCCCATGTGTCAACAATGGAAGAAATCTGTTAATTGACAAATGAGTGTCACAAATGTGAATTGGTGCCTTTACATCAGAGGCAGGTAGTCTCTGTTGTTTTTTGTCGGCTCTATTATTGGCATAAGCCAGTGTAAGACATCTGTCTTTGCCAGAATGAGAGATGACAGCCAAAGAAGGGCTGTCATTGTTTTAGTGCATGTTCATTCTGCTGAGATACTGTATAAAGATAAAATGTCAGTTAAAAGAATATGAAAAACTATCGGGAGGAAGTCCTTAAATTACTTGGGAAGGGGATCTGGGAATTGGTGCCAGAATTGAAATCCGAACGTTCCAGTTTGCATCTATCACATCAATTTAAAAATAATACTTTCTGAGTAACTGGGTCAGTTTATAAGGCATTTAGGAAAACGTTATGTTGTGCTGGCATAATTAGCTCATAAGATGGAAGGAAAAACATACCTTCACAGGATATGAGTTTACTACAAGTTCATTTTTCAAACATGTATAGAATTGTCTCAATAAAAATATGCTGTGTAGCATCTCTAGTGTTGATTTGCATCTGTTTTGAAATATTGAAATTGCTGTCTTCCAATTTATTTTTCTGTTATAGTTCTATTTTAGATTGATGAATAACATAATGAAATAAAAAGCATAGCCAGCTGTGAGTTGATGAGACAATTAATAGGAAGAAAATTATTAACGTAGTTTCAGGGTGTCTAGAGGGTGTACAGTATACAAAAGTTATTCCCAAATCACTAAATCGCTTTATTGCAATAAATGACTTTTTAATATTGGATGGCACAAAAGAGAGGAGGAAAATGTTTTAATGGAGATGGTGGAAAGGGGGAATAGAATTAAAATGTCACAAAAGGCTGCCATTTTACTTTTTACTTTATATCAAAAGTCATAAGAAAGGTAGATTGGCACTTTAATCTTCAGCAACTCTTACAGCCAACCCTGTGCTGTACAGAACACTTACTGTGTAACCCCTTCCTTCCCAAATGACCTGTCACTTTTGTTCTAAATGACCTTGTCTGAACTCCAGGGGTTTTGAGGGCTGTCTTGACAGAATCTGGTGAAGGACTAACTCTAGATGTGTAGTGAGGCTGGCTGAGTTGAAGTTTCAAGATGGATGTCTCTGAACAACAGTTTATTAAAAGTCTTAATTTTAAAGTAGCTTGGGTTTTGCGTTTGAAATAGAGCTCTCAATGTAGTAAATCTTAGATGTTGTGAATTATGATACTACTTAATATAGCTAAAATTGTCATTTATAACTTTGTACGATTTGTGGGTTTTTCAAAAAATAAACTTGCTTCTAGCAACTAATTGAGTACTAGAAAAATATATCAAACTGATGTTCTTTCCCCCCTCCCCAGCATCTAATGTGGGGCTCTCAAATTCTGTTTGTCTTTGACTACTCTATCTCCAAGTACCTCCTGGCTCTTTTACTTCAGTCCATGATTAATCTCAATTGTAAATTCAGTTTTAATTATTGAGACCAGTAACAGAGTTAAATATTTCTAATAGATGCTAGTAATTTTATGAGTCCTCTGTGTCTTAGAGTCTTAAAAACTAAGAATGAGTAGCATGCAGCTTCCTTTTAAGTATTTAGATAGAAATATTGCTGCTCTGTAAATAGATTTCCTATAAAAAGAATACTAAGAGAGAAGGTGGTTTGTCTCTCGAAGGCCTACTTTTAAATTTTTTTTTAAAGAAAGAAAGCTAGTATTTTCAAATTTTTTGGAATTCATTTTGCTAGAAAATATTTTAAAACATTATAATCCGTGAAAACTCTACAGTGCTTACTGCTTGTATACAAAGACCTGTAAGCCTTGGACACCTGTAAGATTATAGTGAAAGCGTTGTTTTTTCATTTGTAGCCTTCATTGGTTCTAAGTAGATGTTTAAATTTCCTATCAAAAGCCATTGCTGTTGGTATGTAAAGTGCCAGGCGTGCCTTCTCAGGCAGTTTTTCATCATGTGCTTTGAAGTTCAGTTTCCTTTGAAAAGTGGAAAGACAACCCTTCCTCCGTTTTACAGATGGCAAAACTGAGTTGTGAGGAGGCCTTGTTGAATAACTGTACATGCCAAATATAATTGTCAGCTCTTCGTACCAACTTCCATAAATCACTTCTGCGTGGGGGGAGAAGTCATGGCTGACACCTGTCCATTTACCAAGTCTGAAGTGATCCTAGAGATAGGTTATTCTCATGTGCTACTTGGCTGCACTTTTTATTACCTGATCGTGGATGTATTGCAAGGGGATGTCACAGCAGAGACTAAAAAGAAAGGGTGCGTTATAGACTTAGAAGAAATTTTTGTTTCCTTTTGGTTGAGTGGTATATAATTATAAAAATATCAAAGGTAACAGCAAAAAAAAGTGGACTAGGGCTGTATCATCCATTGTTGATGGACTTGCTTTTCTAACTAAAAATTAAAAGATGATCAGTAAGGATAAATAGGAATACCAGATCTGGTCTCTAACAGATCTGAATTAATTTTTTCATGAAAATTCATATGCAAGACCTACAGTTGGAGTTAGTTAAGTTAACATCCTGTTTCATACCCAGTGCTTAATGGAAAGATGTCACAAAGAGACTGGAGAAAACATTCAGCCTGTGGAATTTTGCTTTGGGAACATTTGTTCATATGACAGTATTGTCACTGTTAAATTAACTCGAGAAAGGAAAGATACAGGAATTTAACTACAGAAATGTTGTATGTGTGTGTGCTCATACCCTCTGGGTGATTCCCCTCCTGACTGCCAGCTGTCATACAGAATCTGAAACAGACAAAAATTTATTGGGTAGTATTTAGAAACATGTCAGTGGTAATGACTGGATCTCTGATTTCAATTATCACCTACTAAATTTAGGCTAATGTAGTGCAGTTGGAGACCTGTTGAATGCACTTGACATCATGTTTAAAATATTTGAAACTGCACTGGTTTTTAATATGATATGTTGACCACTTTCTTTTTCCTACTCACATCTGGTGCATGGTGGTAGGCATTCCATGTGACCTATAAAAGCTGCAGTTGTGCTAGTTTGAATTTCTTTTTCTTCTTTAGATTATGTTTCAGCAGAGAAGAAGAAAATAGTCTGAGACTACAATTGGTTTAATGAAACACTGCACTGAGATCTGTAATTCACCCTTCCTCCCGCAATCATTGTGTAAACAGCATTTTAAACTTTATTCCTATTGTTTTGCTTTAATTTTTCATTGAAAACCCTTAGTCACTGGGGTGCTCTTAAAACTATTTTAATAACAAATTACCTCTAGTCACTATTTTTCTGTTGACTGACTGGGTGAAGTTTCAGGTAGAATCTGATTATGCACCATTTCTGTTGTTATATTAACAGAGATTAATGTTTAAATCCAAATTACTGAGTTCTGCTTTGCTTACTTTGCAAACATTTTATGTGCTATTATTTTAGGACTGTTGAAGGGGATTATTTAAAAACAAAAAATTTCCATTTCCAAGTACTGGAATACTTTGTTGGAGTGCTGCAAAACAGTTTTCTGTCTTCTGATCTTGTACTCTTCCCATATCCATCCTCCTTATACATATTTATTAAAGTTATATGCTGATGTTTGCAAATCTGAGCTTGCCTTCTAACTATTGATATCGTAACTGTTGAAGTAATTTCTTTGGTAGTACTCAGGAGTACTAATCACCACAGCTTTTAGTTCATGTTTCTCTGTTTTTGTGAAAATGTTACAAGTTTTTAAAGCTACATCCACATCTGCATGCAACTAATATAAGAAACAAAGTAATCTTCAAATATGTGAACTTTGAGTAAGTTCATTGTCCGCATCTCGATAGCTGCATAAACAAACTTGGGAAATTTTTTAAGAGTAAATCTCCTTTAAAGCAAGATCCCAGGCTGCTTATACTAATTTTGCTTTGTTGTTGTTTTTAATTTCTGGAAGTATATTTATCAGTAGTATTCTCAGTGGTGATTAGCAGGTTATTTTCCTGCCTAATGCTTCCAGACATCCATTAGATGATTTATTTTTAAGAATTTCAAAGTTGTTTTAAACTGAAATCATTATAAAAAACCTTATAGCATGTTATCTCTGAAATACAAGACACAATAGCAGAAGCTTTCAAAATGGGTTTTGGAAAAATTCCTACTGGGAGGGCAAACAAATCTCAAATATGAAATTTTGGTAAAGTTGAATGTAGGCCTTCTAGTGAAATGTGTAAGGATGTACAGTCTTACTGATGATTTGTCACTTTCAGAATTTCTGGAAGTGTCTTGGATGGTAAGTTTTCAGGAATGATTTCCTCTGTTGCTTATTTTCTGGGGATTTTGTTTTGGTTTTGGTGTGGAAATTGTCTGTGATTCCTTCGAAATTCTCCAAGCCAAGCATGGATGCAGATGGCAGACCAGTAATGCAGGGGATCTGCCCAGTGTCTGCATGGTGTTACCAAAGCTACCGTTGAAAAGGAACAATGTTTATTATTCTGATTTAAGCTTGTCCAGTTTAAGCCTAAAACTCATAAATGATCATAAGTCACAAAGAATGCCTATGTAACTATTACGTCCAGCCTATATATAATCTTCTTTTATCTTCCCTTCATAGAAGTGTTTTTCTTAATGGAGGATCCATTTAATGTGACCCTAACATTGCTTTTATTTTTCCTTGGAATTTTGAAAAGTGAAACCTAAGGCCTGAGAAATTTCAAAATATAAATTTCAATAAAAAACTAAGAGCAACCTAAGTTTTGAAGACTGCTGAACTGGTTTTGCCCTGTTATTCATTTCTTTAGTAGTTTGAGATCTCCTGATGTGTAGGTTCTGTTCTGTGCCATCAGTTCCAAGAGGCTCTGTTGCTTCTGCCAGAATGCTGTGGTATTGGAAGTGTTCAGGGTGGGTATTTCTGTTGTTTGTTTTGATATGCTTTCATGATAGTATATTGGTTTGCAAATATAGGAAACTTCTAAGCTGCTCTACTTTTCTAACCTTTCTGATTGCTCTGTACTCAGTTCTTCTCAAATTCCTCCTATGCTTCCTGACTGCTACCTTGGATGACCCAGTGATGGACAGCTGTGCTGGCTTCCACTTTATTTCCACAAACTCCTCTATTCTGTGTGAGTGCAAAAATGTTTCCTCTGCTTCCAGGTATCTCATCTCACATGATATTGTACTGCCTGCCAACCATATGTTTCTGCAGCACCTAACTGCACTTTTGCCTTTTCTTTAAGTCAATAGGACAGTTACTGCTTGCAGTACATCATGGTGGAACTTTTTCACAAAAATGTGTTTTTCTTTATTGTCTGTTGTAGATTGCATGTCTGCTGTCTGCTTGCTGTGTCAGAAGAGTCATATTTGAAAACTAGGGCGGGAAAATTAGTGTGTTGCTATTCTCTCCTTGTTAAAGCTGATAGGTCTAATATAGTAAAAGTGCATGTTATAATCATGAACTTTAAACTAGGAAGCTCAGGAAATATATTGCATAAGCAGACAAATAAAGTGTGCTTTATATATCTGTAGAGGAAGAAGGTAAATACCATGGTACTTACTATAATTCATAGGCCTCATCAGAAATAAAAATCTTGAAGTGTATTAATCCTTATGTTAAAGGCTTTTTTGTATTTTCTTGTTATTTCTCATGAATGCTTCATCAACCGTCATAGATAATCCTGTAAAGTGATTTCTGTGTTGAAATCAGAGGTTGTTAGGGAGAATTGCAATCAGAATAAAAACAAATTTGTATTTTGTGGACAAATAATAATTAGTTCACTAAGAAGAAGCAAAAAGCAGTACACAATCTCATAAAAGCCAAAAAGAAGGGACAAAAGCAGAGGAGGTTGAACGCTTGTCTTTGTTATTAACATGTGGTTTGCTTTCAGTTCATGACTTCTGTCACACAGTGCTGTCCTTTTATTGAATGGTCTCAATGTCCTGGCATAGATGATATTAATTCTTGCTTTAAATGTGAACAAATATTAATTTACTTCACTGAAGAGGAAATAAGATTACAACAAAAGAAGTTCATGTTTGGAAAGAGTGGAAAGTTGATATTGATACTGGCTTTGCATTTTGATAACCCGTTGTGATTCTGTCTCATTGCATGACTCCTACAGGAGGGTGGTGGTGGGGTATGTGAAGACAAATGTCTTAGGAACAAAAAGACCCTTTTCTGTCAAAGCTGGAAGATAGTTTTGGCTTTTCTATTTTTTTATTATTATTATTTTTAAATTTTTTTGTTCCTCTCCTCCTTCAGAGAAGTCCAAGAAAACTGCTGGCATTGGCAGAAGATGAATATATGATTTATGGTGACATCATGTATTACCCAAGCAAATCGGTTCTGTGAAAGATTGTTTTTTTATGGTGTTGAAATAAAGAATCAGTGAATCATTCTTGAAGGAGTATTATTGGTTCAGATTCTTCTTCCTTCTATCACCACTGCCCCACCCCTGCTTTTCCTCTTCTACTTTGTCTGTCTTTGGGGATCTTAATATTGATGCTAGCTACAGATGCATTTTCTTCAGTTCTTAAACATAGCTGCTTCATGTGGGTTGATGTACAGCAAAAATGATCTCTGCTGTGAGACTAGAGGCCATACCCAGCTCTAGCAGTGCTGGTACTGATTCTCTGGCTCCCACAACATTTCATTGCAAATTCTGTTTGGAGTAAGTTTGCTGAGAAACTGTAGCAGTGGGATCCACTGAGTTGGGTTGGGTCTACTGAGAAGTTTGGTTTTCAAAGTGTTCCATTTGTAGGTATCTGACTTAGTTAAACTGAGCTTTGACTATCAAATGCTGTGGATGTGACCAGGCACACTGTTTGTTGATACGATATCATCAGCAGCAGGGATGAAAGCAGGTGAATAAAATACAGACAATATTCCAGCATTGAATTTGTTAGAAAGAACCCTAACTAGGAAACTTAGGTAGATTACAGTAGTTTTAGAGATAATTCTAGGCAGTAAGGCTAAAAAGGAGATGAAGTTAGTCATGTGGGTAGCTGGAAAGATGTGATGACTTGGTCTAAGTCTTAGGCTGTGACTTCAGCAAAATTCTCAGACAAATACCAGTGTCTTGGCTGAGGCTCTTGGGGGGCTGGGACACCAAGTATCTCTTGGCTGCTGGGGGTACAAATGATTCCAGAGAGAGGGATGCAAACCTTGTAAAACCTTTTCCTTTGAAGTTAGGTAAAATATGGACATTTACAATTAATTGAGTTCTTTCAATTTGTTGTAATTCTTAACTCCAAGGAAATACAAAATACATGGAACTGATTGTGGTGCTATCTAAACTGGCACTTAATAAATGCTGCTTGATCCTTCCATAGTGGATAATAGTTAGCCAACTGCACTCTTCCTAGTGTCTGAGGACCCAGGGCATCCTTTTTCGCTAAAAGAAAAATGACATAGATTTAAATCACCATTTATACAACATATCTGAGCTAAAAAACCCTCAAACCAATGGTACAACCATTGTGCCAACAGTACAAAGCTGATTGTGATGACTATTCCAAATGACCAGTCCCTTGTTTTTTGAATTTTTTTTCCCTGTTGTGTAGATTAGACCTTTGGTATAGAGTAAGTATTTAAACATTTTTTTCTCATACATACCCTTTTGAATATACCATGTGTGCATTTTCCTTTCCAGCTAATGTTGCTGTGTGGAGGAGGGGCAAGGTTTGCAGTGGCACACAGCCTTTTCAGAAAATAATTTGAAGCTTGGGTTCTGTGTTGTGTCAGGCAGGATGCTTCCAATGAGTTTGTATGAAGTGTTTTGTCTGCAAAAACTGCAAAAACATAAGAAGAGGAAGGTGCAGCTGTCCCCACAAGAGCAAAATCTGGAGCCTCACTGGTATGTGGAGGCGTTACCCGTAAGCAGGGCAGGGGCTTCTGGCTTTTGGTGAATTCTGAGCTTGTTTGGTGCAATGCATCAAATCTCTTGCCTTGCCTTTGCTGGGAGTCGGTGCTTTGCAGGGATCTAAGAGTTAATGTATCTTACTTCTGTACAAAGCAAGTGCTGCCATGTGATTTGGAGTCCTATCCCTCATTTCCCCTCACTTTGAGCAGTGGTATGCTATATCTTAGTTTGTAATTCTTGAAAAGTCATCATGATTGATTTTTATTTAATATGTGTTAGGCCTCAACCTTTCCCCAGTTTCCTTTTAACGTTGTCAGATTTCTCTCTGGTATTCTTCCTTCTATTTTGAAACCATTAAACTCTTTTAATATAAATTGATTTACCCCTCAGCTTTGGTAAGTATTTTTGAGAAACATGGAGAAACTGATGCATGCAGAAAATGTTGGGTTTTTTTTTGGAGGGGGAGGGAGACCCTGAATGTTCTGGGCAGAGCTGTGAAGTCCTTGCAAACTTCCAGTCATCTTTCAAGTTATTCAACGTAATCTACATAAAGCCTACAGCAAAGTTAGTAAGGATTCTTCCATTATTTGTAGAAAACTAGCACAGCAGTGCTAACTATCTATATAGTACATATCCATGTATACTATGATGTAGACTGTCATGGCCTCTGAAAAGATGACTGTTTTTTCCTCCAGTTAAATGACAGTCATATAGCATGCACTTAACAATGTTCTTAATTGTTTTGTAATACAGGAGTGGAATTAATGTCCTCATGTGCTTTGCTGCGTCAAGATCTTGGTGGATTCCTGTACTCATGTTTCATGCTGTTAACTCTGTACCGATGTTCTTTCTGTTAATAGTGATAAAGTCACAAAGCAATTATACTCCCACAAGCTGTCCTTTAATAACCTTTGTCATTTGTCAGAGTGCATTAGGCCCTTGCATATTTTTACAGAGAAGCTATTGGTCTTCATGAACTAATAGAGTGTTCTGATGTGCCAGCTCATCTTCCTTGCCAAATTGCTGTTGGTTCAGAGAGGAGCTCACTTCAGTTTAAAGAAATACCTGACACCTCTTTCTGTAAGACCAAAGGATTTTCAAACAAGATTAAAATCTGACTTAACAACCATCTCAGCCCTCCAGTCCAGCAAACCTTAAATTTTAAGCTTTTCAGTTATCTTTGGATGTGAATGTAACTTATATTAAACTAGAAAAGGCATAATGATCTTTATATGCTAAACTGTGGTAGTCTTTTCATAAGCACATATTTATGATGCTACACCTCTGTGAGTATTTTGGGACTTACGATACTGATGGTTATACTACAAAGGTGTAACTCAGTGTGATTGTGTCTTTACTTATTTGGTTTCTTAATTTAGTGCTATAACTGCAGGCAGTCAAGGTGTGTTCCTCCTTGTAATTTACCAAGATGAAGTTGATATTTGGGGTTGGCATGTTCTTGGGTTACCTGCCATAAAAGAAACTACACGAGAGGGAAAGAGAGCAACTGCCTGTAAAAGCCTTTGATATTTTGTGGACAGTCTAGTGTTAAGGATTAAAAGGTGTGATAATTCTTTTGCAGTTGTGGTAATTTAAGCATATAAATTTCCCTTCAGTCCTGACAAGCTCTTCAATAGATAGAGAGCTCTGATGCTTAGAGCACATATTGCATCTCTACTTCTGGGATTACTTTCTCCTGGGTAAAAAATCTTGAAGCCTGGTGGATCGCTGTTACTTTGTAGATGTGTACGCACTCCAGTATTCAGTTCTTGGGTACCCATGGAGACAGATAAAGGGTGTAGAATGTGCTTTGCTGACCTCCGGGATATATCAATATGTACAGCTTGTAATAAAAGGAGGCTGTGACCTTTTGAAATATTCAACTGTATTGTAGCATTGTTACTATTTAGAAAGTAAAGCTTTAACTCTGCATTCCACCCTTCTAGGTGTTCTGACAGAGTTAAACTAGAGACTGTGTCTTCTTAATGAACAATATAATTCACAAATAATATATTTAAATTAGCAGTTAAAAAACCATTACAAAAAGTTGACTTTGACAGAAGTCTTTTGCATTGTAGTCTGGCATCTTCTTTGAAGCAAACATTTTTTTTTTAAAGATTTTAAAAATTTTAAAAAATTGTTTATCCCAGGTGTGCTTCTTTATTACTGTAACAAACTGGGTAAACTCTCCATTGAAGAGCTTTCATTGTTACACTTGTGCTGTTTCTGTTACATGATTTCTCTCTCTGTTGCTTTTGTGAATATGCACAGGCAGGTATATGCACATCTGGGTATTCCCATTCATATAGGTATTCTAATGGAATTCTGTCTCATTGCTGAACTGTTAGTCTCTATGTTGTGTGTGGCTTTTATTTTTGTTTTACCAATACTCATCTGGCAACTGAAGACAAATATTTTGTTGGCGGATTAGAAAGGTTCAAGGTTCTTGAAGTTTGGATGTTCTGTGAAGAAGACAGGTCAATTTTTTCTCTCTGGGCATCTGTCTCTGATAAGCTCATAAATTGCTCTTGAAGCTAGATAGAAAAAATACTGAAGGCAACATCATATTTAAGAGTTTAAATGTGCTGATTGGAGTGTCTCAGAGTCTAACCTCAGGCAAAAGGTCTCGTGTTCAGTCTTTTTGACTGATGTAGAGGGGTTCACTGTTAATAATTTAGTTTTGAGACCTGCTAAATGAAAAATAGGAGACTCATAGCATCAGTATCGCTGTTGATTTTCCCTAGAAAATATGAAATCGTTGATTTTGATGTATGTTTCCATTCTTTACACACTTAACTGTTCTCTAATGTAGCCACCACATCTGATTTTTTTTCTTAATGAGCAATGGTTTTATATCTACAGAACACAGAGTTTGCCCTGCAGGACCTTATGTTCATTTTTAGTCTGCTCTATTTGTGTAGTAAATAAAAAATGAGTAACACTGCCATTAGCCATTTTATATGCATTACTCCTGACCATGCTCGTGAGTAATGGCTAAAGAGTGTGCATGTTCTCAGTTTGTAGCTAAATGGGGCCTGTAATAATTTCATTTTTAAAATTAACCAAAAATGCATGGCAACAGATGGAACCTTTGTTTAAGCAAGCATTTTGATGGTTGTGTAAATCAACGTGCTATAGATTTAGGCCCAGTCCTTGTCAGATTCAAGTGTATTGTACTTCACTCTCATTTTAGTAGGTATAAGAGGTGAAACGCAGGATGGATCATCTCTAGATTGTCTCCTGGAGTTCTAAAACTTGTTTGCTTTAATAAAGGATCAATATTTTGCATTTTAGAGCTTCAGAGTTCAATTTTGGCAAAGATAGTGGGGCATACATTTCTTATGTAACTTGAATGATTGTTCAGTGAAGAGAATTTTTTTATTAGCAAAACACGACATCAAATGTGCACATAAAAGAGTTTTGAAAGCTTATTTTTATTCTCTGGAAGTAGGTGTATTTCTGAAATAGTGTATAGTTTTTATAGATTTTATATTCTGAAGGTAAATAATTATGTATGTAGTCAGTAGCTTGCTGAAGAGTTTTTTTTTTTTAAGAGAACGTGAATATCAGAGAGTTGAACAGTTGCTGTAAGATATATAGATCATTCAAAGTTTTAAGAGTGCAGAAGCATTAGTGAGGAAACAGCCCTTTCTTTTATTGATTGCTATTGTACTATTTTTTAAAACTTGTCTGGGTTGACTTTCTATATTGTTTTTCTTCATTATATTTCCCAGTAAGTACAAAGATACACCCTTGATGGAACCTTGATATTTTATAAACTATTTAAGTAAGATAGACTCTTTAGAAACGAATATAATTATTCAAGTGTACAACTTAATATCCAGCCCATATATGGAATATATAATTAGAATAACACTGAAGGTCAGATTTTAAGTGCTTGTGTTCTAGATCCCTGAAAAAAATATAAAAATGCTTGTGAGGATCAAAGCAACTTTTAAACTCTTAAGCATTTACTGTGTCTTTGGAAATAGAATGAACTTTGGTAACATCTATTGTCTTGCTTACATTTCATGTTCACTAAAATATACATTTATAAAAATGAACATTTAAAACTCCACTTGAGCTTCCTCAGATCATGTTAACCTAGATTACCTGTAGTAGTCTGAAATTGATGCTCAAACAGAGGAGAAGGGAGGGCGAATTGTGGCAATCACTGTGGCTTTGAAAACACTGGTTTTGTCCCTGTCGAAGGGGGGTGTTTTCCCTTCTAATTGCCTCAGAAATGTTACTGCCTGTCCCTGTTTCAGTCTGATCATCTGAGCTCTACTTAGATTTTTGTTGCTGTCCACTCCTGTTGATTTTTTTTTCCATCTGCAGCTTATATGCTTTCTATCTCATTAAAATATACAGAAAATTTTTAATAATTCTAAATGAGATACCTTTAAATCAATAGACACCATTTTCCATGTGTCAGTATACCAGCTGTTCTCTTCGAACAGAAAGATTGTGTTTGTAGTTTGGTAGGGGAAAGAGAGGAGAAGGGGATTATATTTCCTCACAATTGAAGATAATTAGGTTGTTTTAGTTAGGTTATCACGTTAGCTATTAAGGAGTGCATCAGTAAAGTGCACATTGCACTTTCCCTGTCTCTTCATTTCCTTAGGTGATAACAGGGAAAAAATGCATGGATCAGGACTCTCATTTTATTTTGTACTTAATACTCTGAAATGGAGCATGTTTACCAGGAGTTCCAGTATGGGAGGTAAGGAGGTAATGAGGCAAATTTCTTGTCCTGAATTTGGAGATTGTCTTTGTATGCATAAATGTGAATTTCCTTAAGGTATTCAAGCATGTTCCAGCTCTGCTATTGTGGCGTAGCAAGCATGCTGTAAAATTAGAGATATCAGCCCTGGTTTTTTGCAAACTGAGATGCCCCAGGCATGTTTGTGCTGCTTGCATGACATGTGCAGCAGTTTAAGGTAACTTCTTTAACATTGAGGCTGAAGAGGGCAAAGAGCACACCAGGCTCCAGTCTTGGCTTCCTATAGTGTCTTCTGGGAAGTATTCACAATGTCTGCATAAGAACCTCATCATAGGCAGCTTGAATATTTCCTATTGATTAAAGTAACTGGTGTCACAAACAAATCTGTTGGAACAAAGAAGTCAAATGTCTAGGAAATCATGGAGTGTCAAGATACCAATTTTTATCTCAGTGGTGTTTTCTGACTGTTGCTTCCATGTATTGATCTTTGTATTATGCTTACAAACTGAAAAGAAAAACCTTTCTCTATAATGTACAAAAATTTGAAATCCAGGTAGGGCTTACAAGTCCCATTCTCTCAAACTGAAGCATAGAACCTAATTCCTGTTCAAGGATACAACAACCTCTGCATCTCCATTCCCATTTTTATCTTTTTTTCATTCCAGTCAGTGAAAAGAATATTGGTTACTGGAAAAGGCCTTATCTGGCTATACCATGAAGATAGTTCCTAAAATCAGGTTGTTATTTCAGCTGCTTCTTTTCTCTTTCTTTTCTATCTCACTCTTCCCCCAAAAGATTGGCCTAATGTTTCTGAATGTTAGGGGAGGTGACTCTCTTTCCTTTTTCGAAGCAAGACACTTCAAAAAGCAGGGCTATAACTATTACTTGATATTCAGGTAAGCATGTACCTCCTTGGTTTCATGTAAGTGCTTTTTTCTCATAGTGCCTAAAAGGAACTTCATGAAGGCTAATTATACTTCATTGATAGACCCTTCACTTTGCTACCAGCTCATATTACCAGACTCCCTATGTTCTTATTATTTTTTTGCTATTTGGTTCTCTCTCTCTCAAAAAAACCCAAACAAAAACAAAACCCAAACCAAAAACCAACCAACCAACAACAGCAACAATGGAAACAAAACCCCAAAAAACAACAACAAAAGAAAAAAACCCCAAACCCAAAAAAACCCAAAACCCAACCAAAAAAGCCAACCAACCAAACAAAAAACCAAACCCAACAAAAAAAGCCCCTGGTTGAGTGAGCACAGCCAAAGTGGTAAAATCTTCTTATACCCAGCCCCAGTAGCCATAAGGTTTATTAGCCAAAGTGATGAATAAGAAAATGTGGATATTAAATACATTTCTTAACCCCTCTTTGCTGTACACTTGCATTTGTGAAATAGGGGCTGAAATACTAAACCACACCAAATGCTGAACCTTAATGCATGTTGGTAAATCACTTACTATTGTCAAATATACTACATAAATGCCTTTTTAATGTTACCTGAATTATGTCATTGGTCAAAAAATAGAATCAAATATATTCTTGCTTGTGCTGCAGAATTTATAGTTCAACATATTGATTTTCAGCTGTGATGATCTTACAACATGCTAAAGTTGGTAGGGATGTGTGATAGCATTAGTGCAGTATTTTATTATTAATCAAAGACAAAAACATTTCTGGTCCAAGAATTCCAAGGCATGTTATGTACTTGCTACACAGAGTTAAATTTCTCTTCCCATGCCCCAAGTAAATTGCAAATTAACACTAATAAATCACATTGCAGCAGTTGGTAAGAAGTGAAAGTATATTAATAATTAAATAGTTCTTTTCAGCCACCCCTCCCCCCTTCCTTTTTTATGTGGTGATTTTCTAGACTCAAAATCGGCGTGTCTCATGCAGGCTATCTATAATATATAGTTGTTTCAAATCAGCTTTACTTACTGAGCTTTTTCTAGTAATGGAGCTCTGTCAGCAAAAAGCATATGCACCAGCAAATGATGAACGATGGACTTGTGTCAAATGGAAGCTTGAAAGGTGCTTCTGTAGTTAAATGGATTAGTCTGAAGCAGAAGTTCAAAACTCCTCAAGTGTAATTGTTTCAGAGAAAAGGTATCCCTGGATTGATAGGAGAGGCTAAGCACTGAGAGTTGGAGGAAGAGCTACTTCATCAGATGTGAGTGAGGGTTTACTAATCCACAAGAAGGATAGGCTTTGCTGTTACGAGATTGCTGGTTTGATACTTCCGCTAGTTTTCTTCTTTTTTTATGTGAAATTTGTAAAGATTTTAATTTATGTCAGTGAAAGATACAGATATTTTGGGATTTTTTTCTTACAAAATTAGCAACCTTAATTCCAGTTGTGTGGCCATGTGCAACAATAATTTCAAAATAGTCTGTTTTATTTTTCATACACATTCTAGAAATGTTGGTTCTTGTTTCAGTAGTTGTGTTAGCTATGAAACTTAGCTTGCTATAGTTATTCCTCAGCTACACACTGAATAAGGTAATTAGGGATTACTATTTAAATGCAGAAAACACTGTCTGTAAATTGTAAATTTATATTAATAGTGTTTCATTACTGTGCTCATTAAATATTTAATTATTTATGTTGTTAATGTGTAAATCTCACTCAGAAGAAAATATTTGCAGGGGAAGAAATTTACATTAGGAATTAAACTTCTGAAATATTTTTCCTGTTTTTTCTGTATATTGTTTCAGCTGTACTTAAAATGGGTGTGCCATGAGAGTGTTTGACAAAAGAATAGCTATAAGCAGGGAGGCTTTCACTGCTCCTCAGTCTTTCCATTGTGCCACTTTTTCCTTCTCTTCTGCTTCTTTGCAATTGTTAGCCTTCATGTGAACTGAAAGGTACTTCAAAACACTGGAAGAAAATAGTCTGAAAGCTTCATGCGCATTTGCTTCATAGTAAAGAGAAGTGAAGAAGTTGAACACTTTTTCCACTGACAGGTGTTTGTGTGTCAGAGCAATGAATGCTTTTGATGGCAAACCCACTTGCTTTTCTTCATTGTACTCTTCTTTCTAAATATATAAAAAAAAAAAAAGACAAATTCTGACAACAAAAATTCTCCAAACTGTATAATAGAAAGCTTGCTTTATTTATTTATATTTTATAAAAGGAGATATTTAAATTATTTCAGTGGCTATTCACTTTCTTTTTGTGTGGGTGAAAAAGACAGCAGTTGAGCAGTGCCTGGGAATGGTGAAAGCACTTTTGAGTTGTATCCTCATTATGATACAAAACTATTGTCATCTGATGATTAGTCGATGCAAAATTTCATTGTCTTACAGACTGCACACCATCTTTAAAATAATATAAAAGAGTTCCATCTTGTAGAGCCTGAAACTATTCTAACTCACCACTTCTTTTTAAAAATTGTTTTCATGTTTTTCAGTCCTCTTCTGTTAGTTTATTAGCGTGGCAGTTAAGTTAGTATATTTTCCAGTTAGTTAGTTTAATTTGCAGGCGCACGGCCATCATTTACTTAGTTTATAATCTGGCTAAAGACAGTAATTGAGGATTATTTTGCAGGTGCTAAATGTTCTGATCTTTGGTTGTTTTCATGTTAAGCCATGCAATGCAATTGTATCGTATGGAATTGCATAAGCGTCAACAGCACAGTCAAATCGACCATTTGGAAGAGATTAAAAACAAAAGTTGAAAAAATATGACCAAGTAAGCCTATTCTTTCAAACATGAGAAAAAACCTTCCTATTTAATATTAAAAAAAAAAAAAGTTGACTAAATAAATTAATAGCCAGTTTGGTTGTAACTAAGTTTATTTTTTTTTCCATTAACAATGGAAGCAATTTGAGTGATGGCTAAATATGGTACAGAAGTGAAGTTTAAACTTACCTAGACAAATGTTTGGCAGAAGTGCTGGGCTATTCATCCTTGCAGGAAATAGAAATAGGTGCTATGTAAATTGTGCTGCAGACTGAAACTGACCCAGTAGCATAAAGAAGCCTTTTTCAGGGATATTCTTCATCAAATCACAATGGGCAGAAAAAGGAAATGTGTAACTACAGAAAACTGGGCTACTTGGAGTGGGAAGTGAGCAGAAAGCAGGTTTAATTCAAACTAGTTGCTCTCTTTTACCTCAAAGCAATTTCAGTATGTGTGATCCAGTTTTCACTATCCAGCTTTTGTGGATAACTGAGAAAAATAGTTTCATATTATCTTTATGGGAAAATGAAATATTATTTCAGAATTTCTGTACATTATATTTAGAGGGCTGATTTACAATATGCATCTTTCCAAGCCTGGTAAAAGTTTTCTGAGGGTCAGGATTTTGTTATTATCTTTTTATTTGTATCACTTAATGCAAAGGAGTTCACTAATAGAACATTTAAAATGGATTGCCAAGTCATGTGTCTGCCTTATTACCACTGACTCCTAAAATAACAAGACTTCAGAAAGTCTCAACATAAAATATTGCACACATTAGGTCCTGCAAGTGCAGGCGAGTGCGGAGTGTGCTCCTGGGTTCTTTGAGTCACACGGTGGGGAAGGGAGCAGGCGTTTCCCAGCATGGTCCTGAGGACAGAGCTGCAGCAGCAGCAGGCACATCCCTCCCTCCCTGCTGGGCTCAGCCAGCCTGCCGGCCTGCCACAGGGGCCCTGCAACAGCTTCGAGGCCAAGGTGTGTGCTCAAATACCATGGAGGAGTTGCAGCTGGGGAGTGCCAGGGAAAGGTCAGAGTCATTTGACTCTTTAGAGAATGCTCAGTCCCCAACAGTTTTGAAGAAGAGTCTGAGAAGACAAGTTCAGGGACAGGGCACCTGGATGTGGTGACTGGTGGGAATGCACGGACTGGCTTCACAGAACTTCTTGTCATAAGGAAGGTGAGTTTTGCATCATGGCTGTGGCTGCTGTGTTGTTGCTGGCCTTTGTGCTTTTCCTTTTTCTTCACCCCAAAAGCTTGAACCAAATCTCTTGTAGGAATAACACAACCGTAGGAAGGTGCAAACAGGATTATCCGCTGTTAATGGCATAATTTCAATAAAGGTGTAAATTTTGAAAAGAAATGATGAAATATTGAGGTGATGTGTAAATGTAAATTTTGACCAGGCTTCATCATTGGCACAGTTGCTGTATATTTTTAACTCCCGCTATGTGGGAGTATATTTTTAACTCCCACTCCACTCCTATGTGTATCACTGTAGAGCAGTGATACACATAGGACTAGGAGTGCTGCTTGGAAGCTAAGGTAGCCCAACAAGAGGAGCTGGGGTGGAAGGGAGGAAGGTCTGAGTGCTACAGAAGTCTTAAGAGATGGTGAGAACCCTTGTCAGTGAGATGGGAGATTTTAACCTGGTCTGTCCTCCTTAGAGCTCTCTTAAAAAAACTGAAAGGTAAAAAAGTGCAACCTGAAGTCACGAAGTCACACTGCCTTTGTTTGGTGTGAAAGTGTACTTTGCACTGTTTCCAGTCTTTTCCGAAGTGGACTGTTTTCCGCCCGCCCCCATCGCTTCGTCTCGATGTTTAAGCTATAAACCAGGGATATGCCCGAGTAGAGCCAGTCACAGATGCTCTGCCAGCATGTGACTGGTGTGCTTGAGCTTTATCATTCCTGCTAACTGACCCTTTCACTAAAAGTTTAATAGGGGATAAATTCACATGTGAATTCATAATCCCCTCAGTTGTGCCAGAAGGATTCCTTAACAAGCAGGCAACAAAGAGAATCTTATACAGCTAGATTTTTTTATTCCTCCTCCTCTTCTTTCTCTTTCCAAATTTATTGGGTAGACTACTTCAAGGATGTGTCTTTAACTGTCATCCCCATATTTATTTGTGCATAACATAAACAAACAAAGGCAATGTATTCAATGTGGCTTTCAGAGCAGCTCTATGCATGGAATTGAAAACATTTTTGAGCTTTTAAGTACAATAGGTGGAAATACTATATCCTTCCAAATATTTATTATTTAGTATTTATTCTTACTCACGATAATATAAAAATTATGCTTTCCTAGCATGCATCTCTTGAAACTTAAATGTTTATTGTCCCATATTAATTCACGGGGGCTCTTTTCTTATTTCAGAAGTCTGTATGTTGTTTGCTACTCTTATGTAGAGAAGCCTGTAAATGCAGATATTGTGAATATTTCAGTAGAAACCACTTTTAATCAACTTGGTTTCTGTTATTTTGATTTGGAGAAAAGAAATTGTTTATCCTAATGTTCTGTTAAAGTGCCTTTAAAGTGATGATATCATCACTAATACATTTAAAAGCTTCAGGGTTGCAACATTTATTGAGCAATGCTCATGGAAAGAATATAAAGGATGTCTGGAGACTTTCTGCTTTTATAAAAAAGACAGTGCTTTTTGTGGCCTCTGTGAAATAATGTGTAATTTTTAAAATTCGATATTTCTGGTATGGAAAATAAGGAAATATGCTTAATCCCTTTACAATACTTGTTTTTTTGAACCAAAACCTACTGGTATGTGCTAGACTGAATGAAATCTCTCTCAAAGCTCTTATTCCAGAGCCTCAAGTTTTCATGATTTCATTGTGTATGCAACTAAGGTTGCACAGAGATGTTTCTTCTGGTTAAACTGTTCCTCCCCTATCAGTAGGCAACTACTTCTAGGGAATATTTTTTTTCTGTGAGACCTGTCACATTCTAGAGGTTTCTGTAACTTTAGAACTTGGCATTTCCTCAGTGGAGCCAGTAAAAAAATGTGGCTATGTTTCGTTAAAGTTTAACAGAAGAAGGATGCAGATATCTACGGCAGGAAGAAATCCAGTGTGAGTATCCAATCCTAAGGGACGGGGGGAATATGTATGTGATGTGTGTGTGTGGGTGGGATACAGGTTGTGGGATCAAGACAATCACCTGCACGGAGTCTCGGAAGTTAATAGTGAGGTGTTGCTCACAGGGTCTGCTTCTGACTAGTTGTGGGTTTTCTTTTTTGTTTGCTTTTTAAAAAAAAGTAATTTGAGACATTGTGCAGTGAAATATTTTAACTTCTGAAATAGAATTAATGTGTTATCTTTCAAAAATTCAGCAACAAATTTCTTTTCCCTTTACTCTCTGCTTGTTCTTCCCCCCTCACCTCAAGTAAAACTGTTGTAGGGACCAAGGATAAGTAAAATAGTTTTCCCCTTAATAATTTTAAGTTGCAACATTCTCAGTTTGGAAGGAGCTTTTCTGTGTTTTGTGATGATGGTTCTAAGGGCTGAAAACAAATTCATTAAATCTGGGCAACCGATAATGGAATGTTTTGGCACCTGCTGTTAATGTACTTGAACAGCTGTATGGTGACAGAATATGTTATCCAGCCTCAGAGAGCTTTAGATTCAGACAGGTCATAGCAGCATTCAGATACTGGTTGAGGATGGTAAAAAGAAGACTGAGTTGAACAGCATGGATGTTTAAAAAAATAAATTATTTATTTGTTATTTTAATTTTATTTTTACCTCTGTGACTAAGGGTTCATAATCATTCAGTGTTTGGGACCAAACAAAGGGTTCCTCTCAGTAAAGCTTTAGAAAATAGAGACAGCCCTGGGACACTTTTGACTTCAATTCCAAACTGCTCCATTCTCTTTATTGCTTAGGAAAAATTAACACAGTAAAGAGAGCTGCATGCCCTAAAATACTGCATTTTTGTTGATTGAGGAACACTTGCTTCAGAAAAGCAGCTTTGGCAAGCTTGGAATTTGGATCTCTTTGCAGACCAGAATTAGGAAGCAAACACACCTGGAGTGTTCTGACAGTCACTGAAAAAATGCATAAGGGCTTAGTTGCTGAAACTTAGTTTTGATCCTATACAATCGTTGATTTCAAAGTACGTAATTTTATGGTTGGTGTAGAGGTACTGAATGTTGCTGTTTTGGCAGCATTTTTCTTTATCTAGTACAGTAAATAGAAAGACATGTAAGTATACCTTACTGTACAGGTATGATTTGCATTCTGAGATTTTAAATTATATATGGGCTTTCAGTATAAAAGTAATAAAGGCAGTATGGGTGATTATTTATGAAAGTGATTGTTACAATAGTAGTTTATACAGTTTTCTTAAATGATAAGGATTTCTAATTGTGGATAAGGCTTCAGTCCAAACTGTGCAGCAGTATCTTAAACTGCTTGGAGGAGATGATTAAAATCTTTCCCCAGAAAGTAATACCACTGTATTTTTCATAGTATCTCTGAAGTTCAGAGTGATTTGCATTGATGGGTAGGAGAATTGTCAGTCCAACAAATACCATTGAAATAGTAGACTTACAAGAAAGTTAATAATTAATTCTTACTTCCCAAGTTAAGGAAGAATATTCTTCCAGGAACAGATGGGAAAAAATCATCTTTTTTTCACTCTCTGAAGTAGGATGCATTTATTGGTTTTTGAACCCACGAGCCCCAACAGGTGTCCATGGGAATGGTTGGAGGACACCATGCAGTTATCTTTTTGCTTTGCAAACACTTTATACCCTGGAGGCTGGGTGCCATACGCACAACAACAACAGTTGGATGAGAATAATGGAATATGTGAAAGGGAAGGCTTGGGATTCTCCAGGATTAGGCGCTGTGGGATGTGGTTTGAATCTGTAAACACTGTAGGTTGTAGGGGTAAACTTTGACCATGTGTTATTTCAGCAGGCTATCTGATGCCTTCCTGTGTTCTGCTGGAACTGCTGCTGTTCGTTTTCCCTTGGGTAGATCAGATGTAAGTGAGACTGCATCCATGTTAGTGGTTTTACTTCAAGCAACAATGAAATTTGAAAGCACATCCCCTGGAAGTCCCTGCTTGCTGATCACCAGTTTGTTCCACAAAGTGGTTTAAGCGTGTGCAGGCTAGAGTCTTTTTGGAGAAAACTAGACTAAACTGAGAGCTGTATTCTAGGTTTGCACAAAGCAAGTGTTAACCTCAAGTGAAGACATAATGATTGAGACCTTTGAATATCTTCAAACCATGTGGGTAGTGGCCTTGATACTCTTACCACACTTTTTGGGATGAGGACTTAGTGGAAGGAATAAGTATCTTGACAGGTTATTGGAAATGTAAAGGCAGTGATAGCTTTCTGTTTCGGACAGTTAAGTTGTGTTTATACCAGAATTGCTTTGTTACTGTGCTGGGCAGCACATGGCAGCTTGTTCAGTAATTGCTACAAGAATACATATATAAATATAGGCATTCTCAGCCCTAGTGAGAGCACATCTGGAGTACTATGTCCAGTTCAGGGCTCCCCAGTACAAAAAAGAGAAACAGCTTCTGGAAGGGATCCAGCGGACACCACAAAGATCATTTGGGGACTGGAGCATCTCTCTTATGACGAAAGAGTGCAGGAGCTGGGCCTGTTTAGTCTGGAGAAGAGAAGATGGAGAGGGAGTTTCATCAATCTATACAAATATCTCAAAGGTGGGCGTCAGGGGGATGGTGCCAGGCTCCTTTCAGTGATGCCCAGAAACAGGACAAGGAGCAATGGCCATAAACTAATGCACAGGGAGTTCCACCTTGACATTGGGAAGAACTTCTTTACACTGAGGGTGGCAGGGCACTGGAACAGGCTGCCCAGGGAGGCAGTAGTGCCTGCTATGCCACAGGATCATGAGACTTTTTTAGCTAGCAATCACCTCATCTGTACTCAATTCATCACCTCTGAAAAGCAACAAACCAATTAAAAATTCTAAACCAGCTAGAAAAGAAACCAAATTAATTTAAATTCATCTTCTAAAGCTTTCTCCTTCAGTGATGAAATTGATTGCAGTTTTTACAAAACTACAAGAGCATTCTTTCAAAATGTAAATATCTTTGTCATTGCCATCTGTGTGTTTTAGGGTGTGTTAAAACTCTTCTTTTGCACCATGTCACAGGCTTTTTATAGGGCCTGTGTTTCTCTGGGTGTATGGCACATTGCCAAAGGCTAACTATATTGCCAGTAAAACAGTGCTTTACAGAACTTCTGTGGAAGTCACACTTCCCCTCTTTTATTCCAACTAGTTTTTCTTTATTTGGCCTCCTTTTTTTTTTTTTTAATGCTTTCAGTGTAGGTGGTTCCTACTATCTACCCAACAAAACAACAAAAGTACAATCTAATACCCTAATTCTGATAAATGGATGTTAGCACTCACAGTATACTTTTCATTTATGAGGACACAAAACTTTCTGAAAAATTCTGTTTCATGCTGTTAATACTAAATTTAATTTGGTATATAATGCATTTTTAACTTAAGTAGTTATATATTAATTTTTTCCCTTTTTATCCTTGCTTCTATATACACCTTTTGCAATAGCAATGTATTAGAGGTAGCTTTGTAATTTAAAGGATCTTCTTGACCATCCTGTCGATACTGCTCTAAAAACATTGCCCAAACCATGCTACAGTATTCTTCAATAATATAATTTGTTTTGATATTGAAAATAAGATAATATTTTTTTAAACTATTCTGGTTCTAGGTCCATAAATTAATTTGCAAGGACCATGAAGGGACAACAAAGTGATTGTGGTATATTTTTAAACCATGCAAAGTCTGATGTATATTTTATGAAATAGCTACTGGTGTGCTAGTCTTCAGGAAAAATGTAAGCAAATAGAAATTATGAAGGTAGTTTTATTGACTGAGCTGCATAGAAACAGAGTAGAAGTCTTCTTGCTGCTCTTAGAGATGCTGCTCGTTTATTTTGACTGGTAGTAATACCACCAGCTATTTCTCTGAATTTCTATTCTTTGTTGAATTTTTCTTCTGTGTCTGTGATGGTGAAACAAGTAGGAAGAGTTTATGCTGAGAAGACACATTCAGTGGGCTGTGGCAAATGTCTAACTTGCTTTCATTCGGTATTGTATTGCAACTTTTCTAATACCACTGCGGTCATCTGTAATTGCTTGGGTATCTGGTGTGCATTATTTCTAGCCATTTTAATGAAATATTACAGTTATTAACTATGACTACTGGTTTATAGTGGCTGTAATCCTTGAATGTTGTCTGTTATTGTAGTTTAGGACCACTTTGTTAGAGCATTAGCCACCTTCTGGTTTGCATCAAGGTGACTGTCTAATGGATCATTAACTGCTAGTGAGGCCCAGGTCCTTGGGGACTTGCTGGGTACAGCACTTGTGGTATGAGAGGTAAAGCTCATAGAGAAAAAATCTGAATTTAGTGCACCCTGATGCGTGTGAAATGAAATTACTCCATCCTCATAATATCTTGGGGTTTGCTATAACACTTTGTTGCCACAAGTGAGTGTGTTTTACATGCTGGGAATGGGCAGGTGTTGATGAAATGGACACTCCTGAAGCAAACACCACTGTTCTCTCCTCTGTTCAAGATGCTGATCTTGATGCTGCTTTTCTGGTAAGCATTCATCTACTCCTGGAGAAAATCGTTCTTATTCTCCTCACTAACTTTGAAGACAGCACAGTAACAGTTGTAGGTGGGTTATGTGAGTTTTCTCTCCTCACACTTTTCTGCTGTGGACACTTGCCCCTAACTTTCCTTCAAATAAATGCATAGAACTATCATTGTATGAAGAATGGCTGATGAAAGGGGAGTTCATATCTGTGTGTGTTTTTCAGTAATCTGCACTTTTCTGAGGCCTCCTTCCTCTATTCCTGACATTCCCATAGTACGTTTAGCACCTAAACTTCCCTTTGTTGGAGATGGTTCCGTGGTTAGATCAGTCCCAAGCCTTGCTTGCCAGCCTCAGTGTGACAGTTGGAAGCAACAAAGAGATTCCTCATGAGGTTTCTAATTAAGAATATCCTCTTTGGTCAACTAGGATTTCCACTTGGGCTGTTCAGAGGTTGGTGAGACATGATGCCAGATGTCTGAGAAGTGTTCAGGTCTTAGGAGATGGCTAAATATTTGGTCTTCTTCCTCTTCAGTCTTATGAAATTGTGTGTGTTTTGTATATTTCTGCCAGGTAACAGTTCTAGATATCTTTACCTGTATTTTAAAATTCAGCTCAGAGAGACTTCTACTGTGGCTCTGACCTTACTGAAATTCTTGTGTGAGCCAATACATAGTAAATGTCACAGTTAAGGATAAGAGTGATTTTTACTACAAATTGCTGCCATGGTTTGTCAAGTATGAAGTCAGCACTTTTTCTTAAGTTAGAATTTCATTTAGCTGTCTTAATTAAAAAAGAACACCATGTACTGAAAAAGAGTGCTTCAGTTCCTCAAAATATGAGTGCTGACTGTAAAATAGTAATTATAGAGTTGAATCTTACTTGCAAGGGGATCAAAATTTTAAAGCTTTGATGCTCTAGCAACAAAGATTTATCAGCATCTGGCAAATAAATGTCCCAACACCTTTCTCAGAGATAGAAGTACTCCTTTAAGCAATGTGCACGGTGAGATATAAATCAGCATAGAAGGCTGGAGTTGCTATTGGATTAATCTGTTTAAAATTGAGATGAGTATGTACATGTTGGCTTTGACTGACATAAAAAAGCATATACAGAGTATATTTTCAGCAAATACTGTGACTCACTTATTTGACTGGTTCTCTTGGTTGGACATGCCATTAGCTTATTTGTAATTTAAAACTGACATAATTAGTCCAAATAAAATAGGAGGACAATGCAAATGCCAATACATTTTGGGGGAAAATGAAGACAAAAAGAAGATAAGGAAACGGGAACTGAAATAATCCTTAGAAATGTCAGATTTTTTTGGAGGTGGGGGACTGGAGAAAAGGGGAATTGCATTTAATTATCTGTAACTGCCTGCCTGTGTGCTCCTCAGCACATGGAGGTATGGTCCTGAACAAATGACACAGTTCTCAATTGCACCCTGTTGATACACAGTTTTAATTGTGTCAGGATTTAGTTACCAGACTAACACACAGAACTATGCTTTAAAAGCTGACGATTTGTATCTCTTTAGTTAACTGTTACAACTGAATTATGAATACATTTTGTCACTGTTAGATTTTCCTAATCTGTAAAATTACTTCTCTGTAAAAATGTCTGTTTTTAATTTGTGTATGTTTGATAATTACCAAATTGACAAAAAACCACATTGATCCTTGACTTCAAAGAGCTCATTTGACCCTTTTGACTCAAGCCCTTGGCTCTAAGAAGCATCAAATTAAGCTGTTGTTGTTTTGCTTCCCCCACCCTCCATTAGCAATCATTCTGTTGCACACAGTACGTGATAAATCAACGGCAGGAGCTTTAGAGTTGCCATAACATGACATTACCTATCAGCTCGTCAAGTCTGTGTTGACTCTGCGCCTTTTAGGCTGTATATTTCTTCAAAGTCTAGTGCCAGTTACTTAGTCAGCTCTAACTAATTTCAGAGTGGAAGGGAAACTTTACTGGAGTGCTGTTTGGGATCTGCTTTTTAATCCTGGTCTGTTTAATGTTTGCCTCCTGACATTCTAGGCCAGACATCATTTTAATGGTATGTGTGGTGATAAAGCCAATAAACTGTCAAGATGATTGATAATCTAAGCATTATAGCAATATGACTTTCCTGTTCTCCTCTGTGCTTTAGATGATGGTTTCCAAATTGAATTCTTACAGTGTGCTGTATGCTTGTTGGAGAGTCCCTGAACAAACAGTTGGAAGGAGCTAGCACTCACTAATGCAGGCTTTTAGATTTAAATTTCTCTTATTATTGGAAGGACTTTTAATTTGGGAAATGTTAAGTGGGAATTCTAACATTGTAATAGGCTTGGTCTCTAAATTTTTGAAATTCTGTTATTTTTATGGCCACCTGGGATGAGTTTTGAAATTTCATGTGGCAGATTTCTTTATCTGTACTGTCTTTCAACTAGAGATAACAAAGAGCAGTGCAGTGTGTGCGGGTCTTCTGTGTTCCCTTAAGCAAATTCAGCGGCCGTTTTTCATCATCTTAATGGAAAGTCATTGATCAGACTTGCTCACTTTTTATTTTTGGGGGCTTGGAGGCAATTGATTTGGATTATTTTTGCATGATGCCTAAAATTAATGGTTTTCATCTCGTACTTCTGTGCTGGCCCCTGGACAGTGACAGGACCAGGACAAAAGAATGATAGATATCTGTGTTTTGGAGCTGCTCTTTGTGAGCCTTTTTTTTTTGTTTAAGTTTGTCTGTACATCAGTTTCCTGTTTGTATCCATTTCTTTTTCTTTAAACAGAAGTTAGCACTCCTGCACTAGCAGGAGAAGAAATTTTACACAGGTAGTCCTCATCAACATGCATCAGTTAAGAAATTCTGCATACTTTTGTGATTCCTTGTGGAGTGAGGTCAAAGCCAATTGACATTTTTGCTTAAGCTGTGTAAATTTTTTTTTTACCCCAGTTCACTGTCTGGCCATTACAGCCAGACCCCAGTTTCTGGAGGTTTGAGTACAAATAGTTCTTGGGTGATATTTAGACTTTGCTTGTTAAGTGCTGTTTTCTGCCCAGTTTTTGCTATAAACATTTCCACATTGAAATTAATTGTGTTGTATGGCTGAATGTAAAGTGCTGCTGTATTAGCAATACAACCCTTTATTCAGTAGGTTTCTCGCTGCGTGGTCAGCCTGAATGATCTGGGCTTTGGATTAACCTGTTGGAACAGTTAAAACGAGAAATTGTGTGAATTGACATGCCCTCACCAGTGATGCCCTCACTGCTCCCCACATGTGCTGGAAGATGTCTTCCTCAGTTCTTGGCTGCTGGGGGTGGAGTCCTGTGACACTTCCATCCCCATGGCACTGCTGCTGAACTGTTTCTTTAAGCATTGGGCAGGACGCTATGGAAAGGCACTGGGACATTCCAGTAAAAGCTGTTGACCCATGTGGAAAGTCAGTGGGTTAGCCAGACTGATGAAAGGCTTTTTGTGTCAATAGGAACTAGATTAGCTTGAGAACTTTGTTAATTCTACAGCTGACGCATCTTTCAGAGCAGCCAGTGCTGAGAAAAGAATCTGCCTCTGTTTGTACCTCTAGGGTAGCTCTCCAATGGGAGTCTTTTGCTTTCAGCTTTGTCTTTGTTCCTTCTCCTTCTCCCCTCTTCCTACAGTTGACCCATCTTTTTTCCACTGACAGTTCACCAGTTTAAGTTGTGCTTCTTTTATGTTGCCAGGATGATCTAGTGTGTTGCTGTGTTCGCAAAATTGCACGAAAGCACTCTGTTGAGTAACGGAGATAGACCAGAAATGACTTTGGGAGGTATTGAGAGAATAGATTGGTAAGGCACTTGGAGGTTTATTGCATCCTCTTGTGAGTTAGAGGAAGGAAACTTCGGGATTTAATCCAAACCTAGAAACAGACCTGACATATGGTGAATGTTAGCTGGGCTTTGCCCAGTCTTCAGGAGAAATTTTCTAGGTTTTAGGGGTCTTTCTAAGGTGTCTTGCTCTGCTTCTCTACTTTTGGAGTGCTCGCTTTTGATTCCAGGAAGAACTGAAATATATCAGTAGTGTTTGCTGGTACTGAAGCCCTTCATTTTTGGGGGAACTGCTAGGCTTAAGCCAGAATAAATAGAAGGTTCTATTAAGATTCAGGCAGGTGGAGAATGGGTGTTGACAGATGTGATGGCCAGATCAGACTGATTGTGTACTCCTTGAAATTATGTTTCTTACAATTTTTGAATCAAATTCTAGTTGTGTTGCTCACCTGAAAAAAATGAAGCTAAACTGGACATTTTTTCTTTGCAACCTAAAGACTTCCAATGCAACACTGAACTTGTTGTCATCCACAAGCATAAATGGCTACAGCTTAATTTACTTCTGAAAAATTAGAGCTTGTGTTTTGCAAAGACAACTGGGGGAACGGTGAACTAAGTATAAACAGATCACTGCACTGTGCAATTACAGTTTTATTTTGTCAGCTTTTTAAAAACCTGTATCGTCATTTTAATCAGTACTTGCTGAAAGGAAGGAAAAAGTCACAGTTAACTTCTTTACTCCTAATTGTATGATTACCTGTGGTGGTTTTTTCTTCTTTTTCTTTTCTTCTCTCTCTCTTTTTTTATATTTTAATTTTAAATTTTTTTTAAGTAACAGTGATTATTAAAAAAAAAAGTTTAATAATGGCTTGTCTATGGAAGCAAGTGAAAACTGTGTTCCAGGACACACTTGGTTGTTTTTGAACTGTTTTTTTTTTCCCCCTAGACATTTCTAGGGTATATTGACCTTTTAATGTTTTTTTTTTTAATTCCCTCCCAATGGAAGAGTGACGGAGGCAACTGTAGAGTGGAGTGATAGAAGCAGACCATGATTTTATAATGTGAGCAAAGGATCTTAGACATGCAGGGAAAGGATGCATCTATTTAATTGGTTCTCCCCACCTTTTCTGTCCAGTAGCATCTGAGATGGTGCTCACAGCTTCCTGGTGCCTATACAAATTTTGTCTTCTTTTAAAATTGACTTTCAGCTTTCCTGGCATGTGATGTGTTGATAGGAAAGAAAAATGTCTGTAGTAACATTGTTTGCTATTGTTCGCCTATTGTTTCTGTCATGTACGTTATGGTGATTGGGAGGCATTGCCTTTTAATTATTTGATAGCTTTAAAATCTGTAGTTCTTTGACCAAATATGTCTGCTGTAATCAAATGATTACTAGGTTCACTGGAAGGGATGAATTTGTACAGTACCTGATTTTGTTTTATATGACTTGAAAAAAGCAAGGCATACCTTGAGACCTTCAGCGGAGGTTTTTGTGTAACTGGACATTATTTTATATGAAAAGGAAAAAAATGCAACATTTTCCTTCCTTCCTAGCCATACATCACATTCTTACTTTTCTTGACTGTCTACAAAGCAGTGTAGGCAGGCACTTTGTAACTGTTCTAGAGGTAGCACGTTAAGTGTTCAGCTGTGTAGGTAATGATGATTGTGCAGAATTGAGCACTGCTTGTTTATTCATTGCTAATAGCTCCCTGTCGCTGGGTCGATTTGTACTGGGGTTTTTTTTTCCCTTCAGCTGAAAGATGGTTTTGTGTAGATATTATTTCATCTATTTTGCCCCAGGAAAAACATTAGTAATTTATAAATAAAACACACATAAAAATAGGAGAAATCAAATAGTAGATTTTTCACAAGAAAGACACTGCTAATTTCACTACTGTGAGGTGAAGTTGAAATAGTTTTGCTTACTGGCTTATCAACTGTTGAATTTTAGAGCTAGGAAAATTAATTAACTCATGTAACTTGTGTAGAGTAGGAGTCCTGGCTTGGGTCTCTCATCTCTAAGAAAAGGGAGAAAGAAATATATTGTTTTCTGAGCTTTTGATTGTATCTCCAAGTGCAACCAGCAATTTTACTACTCAGCCAGCAAATTTAGCATGTGCTTTTTGTGATGTGGAGCTCAGTTGTGGCCCCGTACAGCTGCATGGAAGTGAGAGCTTGCAAAAAATGGGTTGTGGTCTTTTAAAAATTTATTTTATTTCTTTATTAACAGCTGGGATTTGACAAGAATTTGCTTTTTTACCTCCCTCTCTGGGTAGGTATGAAGCTACGTGAGCTCACCAAGGCCTTATTGTCTATCCCAAATAGTGGAGATGAAAATTAGAAATTTTTACAAGACCTTTCTAATTCTGTATCTGATTGTGCATTAGATTTTAATGCTGTAATTTAGTCTTTTATCTTCTGATTGTTTAAAGTGATAGATCCCTACTTAAAGGTAGGTATTTTTTTCTTAGATTCTTTTTTCTTTTTCTCCTTTATGTATTGTTTTATTGCTAGGTATTCTCCTATTTTCCTAAGGACTTGTTTGCTTTGTTTGTGGAATCTATGTGGTCTGCAGTACAGAAACATTGAGAAGCTGACTACATCCAACTTCTGCAATAATTTCTGAGAAGTTACTTGTTTTCAGAGTGTTTTCATATTTAAATGGCAAAGGATCTGCTGATAAACTAACAAATAGGGGTGGAGTGGGATGACAAATCTTGAATCTTATCCCCAGTTGAAAGTCACCTTAGTGATTAGCTGAATAAATACTCTAGCAAAAAGAGGAAAAAAATGTTTAGTTCATATTATGCTTTCAAATAAAACTTACAAACTAATGGCCATTGATCAGAATAGTTTTCTACAAGTAGTTGTAGAAAGAAAACATCAAGTGTGGGAATCATTGATGAAGTCCATTTAGTGAGAAGGAAATATTGTGCGAGAGTTGTTTGATGGGGTCCAGTTCTGGGCTCAGGGAAGACCCAGGTCCTGCACTGTCCCCCACAGTGCTGCTCTGGAGCCCAGTGGTGTTGGGGTTTGGGAGATCTGGCCATGGTAGCTCTGCCTGGCCCAGCCTTGTTTCTTCCAGGCCTAAAGACGAGCTCTGGTTACACAGTGGGGTGCACAGTTTCCTTTGAGGAGGTGATAAAGCAAAGGAACGCTTCTATTCTAGGGAAACCCTAGGGGAAAGAATTTGGAAAGCACTCCCCACTCCCCTTTTCAAGTCAAGTAGTTAATTTCTGGATGTGGCCAGTAACAGGGCTGTGAGCTTAGTACTTGGAAAATGAATGACTGCTTTGTGGCTGTATATTTCTGCTGCAATTTTCCTCCATGCTCTTTAACAACAACTATTTGAGTATTGATCTGCTGGTGCCTAATAGCTTAGAAACACTGTGAATGTGATATGAGGATTAGAAAACTATGCCCCTAAACCCAAAAGCATTGAATACATATATATTCTTCTCCTTGTGATTTAGTTCTGATTGAAATTTATGGCACTGGTCATGTGAGTAAAATTATAGGATGGTGACTCTGAGTGCTTTTTATATGTCTGGAAAAGCATAAGGAACATGATTAAGTGAACTGTAATAAATTGCTTACTTTGCAAAATTGTTCACCAATTATTAAGTAAGACTATTTAGACTGTTTAAACATAGAAGGAAAACTGGATAGAGTTCAAAGTACACAAAAATGCTTTGTTTTGCTTAGCTGATCAATGGAAAAGAGCAACTATGTGTGGTTTTGCTTTACATTAAAAAAAAAAAATCAACCCTTACCATAAATTGTTAGGCATGGGGATTTTTTTTGTGTCAGTCAAAATAATTTTTCAACAGAGCATGAAAATGGAAGACTGAGAATCTGAATGGTTCTGCTTTAGAATCACACTGAAAGTTTTTTATTTTATGTAAATAGAGATTGATGGAACATTTTACACAGAGTGCAGGTTTTTGACAAAAAGTATTGATGGTTGCTTTCAGTAAGTGTTACTGGAGATGACAGAACATTGCATTTTAAGATGAATTACAGTAGAAACTCCCTCTTTGGGAATGTCATACATTTTATTTCATCTGTTGTTTTGAGAAAGAATGACTAAAGTCATAAATACCACAGACTGATCTCTCTTTCCTTAACATCTTATAGATCTTGCATTAGTTTTCTGTGCTCAGTGGAGGTATATTAAAAATAATTAGGAAGCGGCATCATTTCTGCTAAGATCTACTTACTGTACTTTGTGAGTTTTTAAGTGTCAACTTGTTTTGATACTAATCCTAAAGGAATAGCTCTTTGATTTTTATACTGGCTTATATTTAAACCTTCGGAAAAACAAAATGCTTTGTCTGATGCATTTGGAAGCAAATTAAATTTAGAGGTCTGGCTTGAGTGATATGAGATTTCTTTTTTCAAAGGCAAGTTGATCAACTTTACAGCACTCAATGCTAAATTTTCAATTAACACTTCCAAAAGCATTTCACTGTCTGTAAACAGAAGAGTGGTTTTCAAAATGTTTTGTCCTGCTACTGTGCATAGTTTTGCTGAACTCTCCCTTGAAGTGATAACAGAAAACCAGACATCTGGGATGGCTGAATTCCTAGAACTGAAAATACAAGTGGCATTTGGATAGTAAAATGAGATGATTTAGGTCTATGGGAATTGTAAGCGGTGCTTAGTAGATCAATTCTGTTATAAATGTGCATTTGCATTTTGTATTCTAAATGTTTTTAAATTATCCTGTGCTTAAAATAGTTTTAGCCAAAGTAGAGATATAGACTCTGCAAAGTTTATGTTTGTTGCTTTCAAATTCTGTGGAATTCACCCTCCCACATGCCTGTAATTCCTTAAAAAGACAGAAGGGAGGTTTGAGAAAACATTGTGCAGTTGAGGGTGCAAGTATTAAGGAAATTTCAAGGGAGGACACAATGTGAACTTGGACTCCTCTTCGGGCTTCATGGCTCATAATGACAGCTTGAAAAGCAAGACTAGATGTCTTCTTGGAAGAGTGATATTTTTTACATAGATCAGCTTCTGGGTGTATTTTTCAAGCCTTTAAAAGAATGTTTTCTTTTCTGAATAATAAAAGAGTGAAGTGACATTTTAATGATGAATCTCTGTGTAAAAGGGAATATAGCCAAAAGGGTATTATCACCCTAAAAAAAAAAACAAACCAAAACAAACCAACTTGTGTAAAGAAGGCTTGTGCTTTAGAAAGAAGCGTGGAGAAAGTGACAAATCAAGTATCAACAGAAAAACTGAGCTTCTCCTAGATTGCCTTCATTTCTATGTTAGCATTCTAATACCACTTCTCACTGCTTACTGAAAATCAGCTATTTCTTGCCTGCAACTGGGTTATCTACTGAGAAGAGTGTTGGATTTTTCTTTATTGCTAAGCTCTTGAAAATTATTCCTTGAAAAAGATAGTTATTTTGGTTTATCATTCTTCCACAATGAATATTTCTTATTGCTGCTTTCATGGAAAAAACATTACTTTTTTTTTTCTTCAAATGTATTAATTTTCCCTGTTCTTACAATATAATATTGCCAAAAATTATTTTGAAACCTAGATAGATATGGATCTATTTCATATATTGATTATTTTCTTTCACCACTTAATGGCTTATTTTAACAATATTATGATATCCTGGCTTGGATCCATGCTCTAAGCTGAACTGAGGAACATGCCATGAACCGTGGCTCTTCAGTTGTTTAACAGACTAAGCCCATCCCTTCTCCCAAATGCCCTGTAGCGTTCCATGTTTGAATGGTGAACATTACTCAGGTAATTATTAGATACCATGGCATAGGCATCTTTTAAACTATAGAGTGCACTGGTTAAACACACACAAGGTTTATTGTGGAATTTGTCTTTTACAATGGACCAAAGCCTGTCAGTCAATGTCTTGCAGTGTTCAATAGCTTATCCTCTTGTTTAGTTTATAGATCCTCAATTGACTTCTTGATGGCCTCATTTTCCCTGCGTGTTGCTGACCTGAGATAGAATACATGGAAACTTCTCCCTGACTGCTTTGCTCAAGGACTGTCATTGTTTCTGCTGCATCAGTGTCCAGCAACTGGGCCTGAAATTAATCTCTTTTCTGCAGGTAGAGCAGTGGTTTCCCAGCTCTTCCACCAAGCTCTTCCTTTCTCCATAAGAAAACATCCTGGCAGATTGTAGCTAGCTGTTTTTTGTAGCAGGCAGTGTTGTGAAATGAATCATGCCTTTATAAAAAATGTCAATTTATTAGTGTCTGGATAATCATCCAGTTGGAGGAAAGAAATTAATAATCAGCTGCTATACTGAGAATGGTCCTCTACTGGTGTCAGGCTTGAGGAAAATGTAACAACTTTGTGGAAGAAAAAGGCATTTCCCTATTCTGTAAATGTCCTAAAAATTCCAAATGCATTAGAGTCAACTCCAGGACAAGATTTAAACAGACATTTCAAGGGGACCTTAACCCATGAAATCATCCTATCCTGCAGCCAAAACCCCACCTTCTAACTCCTGAATAAATAGATTCTCATGACAGAATAATTCATCTCCAGTCATGAAAGCATCAGCTTTAAACGACAGCTTGTAGAGACCCTGTGCTTGTTAGGGCCAGATCAGCAGCCCAGATGCCTTGAATGTAAACTCATGAAGGGAAGATTAATTTATCTGTCATCCTATGCTTTGACAGTTGTTGTAAATCTGATTTAGCTCTGAGCAGAAATAGGGGGACCTTTGAATTTATAAGGGTGATACTAAGAAAACCTAACCTAGGCTTTCTGAGCCTTGAAGAGACAAAGTGTACTTAGACTCAATGAGATCTTAGGTAACCTTTAGGCACAAAAAACCAAACAAATAAAAAAAGTGGGCAAGGCTCACTTTGCACTGGCAGTGTGTGTGGGTGCACTAGTGTGGTAGCCCACTGGAACTCTCTCCAGTGAATAGAAGGAGAAGCAAGACTGTGTTTATTGATCAATGGTAGCAGACAGCTTCATAAGCCAAGTGCGTGTGCTTTTGTTGAACATATATTGGCACTGTTTTCAGAAGTTTTTCTTTTCTGACATTTTGAACTTGACAGAAGCTACTTTTTTATCTTTTTGAAAATTAATAAGGCTGTCAGACTGATTTATTGTGGAATGATGCTCTGTGCAGATTTTATACATCTGTGATAGTACATTTGTAAAATCTGAATGGAAATTCTGATAGTCATGATCTCAATGGAGATGGGTTGTTTTCTTATACTAGGAGCATTTGTTTGTGGAATCAGAACTGGTTGTTAAAGCTAGGAAAATTTTTCTGGTTACTTTTGCTCTGCTACTGTTTCATGCACTGTAGGAACTGGGAAACAGTGTCTTCTTTCTTATTCCACATGCTCCAAATTAAACATAGTGTAATAGCTGTGGAAATTTGATTTTCACTTTCATATAAAAAAACTGAAAATAAAATATGTAACACTTCTAAAACCTGAGCTCCCTAGGGTAGAATGGTGCTATTTTGGGGAGTTACTATAAGGGCATCTGCAAGTACTGTGGTATCTGCTGTGACTGTTCAGTGAGAAAAAGGCTTTAATCTTTACAGAAGTGAGTTACAGTTGATTTATGCTGAATTCAGACAATGTAAAACTTCTGAGAACCCGCTTGTAGCATGTTACTTTGCATACAGCGCAGGTCTCTAAATGCATATCATTACTCTGCAGAGCCAGATTGCAGTGAAGTACATGATTTCTATCCACCAGTACGCTGGAAACTCTTTTCTTGGTGATGAGGAGGTGACCTGTGTGTGAACTGCTTCTCTGTTGGGCTAGAAGTGAACCATAGTGAAAAAATCACTCTTCTTCCTTGATAGGATAGAATACTAATGAGCTCCTTTCCAACTTCTTTACTTCCTACTGCATCACCCCCTAATTTGGGATCTCACATCTGATTTTGTAAAGTTGGTGGTGAGTCAGGGACATCACCCTGACTAAGGTTTCAGCGAAAGTTGTTCTGTCTCACTTCCTGCAAATTGCAGGTGTGTTAGCTCAGTCCAGAATTACCACGAGGAAGCTGGCCCTTGTGTCAGTGTGCTCTTTCCTTTCGGATGAGTTGCAGCATCTGTTTCAGCGGAAGGTCAACCAACCTGCTGTTTCTTGCTTTATAAGTAGATCAAGAGGGGTCTACTCTGACTTTTAATGAAATAAAAAGGTGTGTATCCCCACAATGTTGATTTAATTCCTGAATGAGTGTGTTAGATCAAAGAAAGTATAAAAATAATTCATGTCCCTATGTTTTAAAAGTCCTAAAAAAAAAGTGAGGGAGAATCGTCCTGCTATCTTCTCTAGAAAGAGACTATTCAAGTGGAAACTATTAAAAAACCCAAACCCCTGTTTTTTCAGGTGTGAAAGTTAGAAGAGTTGTTGAAATATTGAAGTTTAGGTAGATTTATGACAAATTAGTCACTTGCACTCTATGGATTCTGAATGGCTTAATGTTACAGCCAAAGCTGTTTCTTAGGATGTCTTTTAAGAAAGTTTTGATGGGTTTTTCCCCCCCAGTGGTAAGGAGATAGTAGCTTATTTAGACTTCTATAATTTAAGTTTGTTTTAGAGTGAAAACATGAGGTTTTAAAGGTTTTATTACATCTACAGAAATAAAGATGAGGACAAGTGAAGATGGCATTATGTGACTGAAGTTAGAGTCTGAGACCAAAATCATGAGGCAATTTATTCTTTTGAATACTTCAGCTTGATTTACAACAGATCTGATTTTAATTTCAGGTGTAGTCTGAGCTAGATTTGTAGAAATAAAAATGGCAGCATTTCAAAGTACCCTGAAATAATGTCTGCACTTGTCCTGGGAGTGTATGCAATTGTCACTGTTGCAGCAGGACGTTTTGACAGTGCTTTATACAACTCAGAACAAAAAAAAAAAAGCTTTGCTGCAAAGATTTTACAATCTAAGCAATAATGCTGTAAATACTTGCCAGTTTCCTAATCACAAGAAGCTTTAAAATCCTTAATTGATATTGTGTCAAGGTCAGAGATGTTCATAATAGCATAGAAAAATAGCAGTCTATTTGTAACTGCAACTAAATATTTTTTTGTCTCTTGCGTAGAAACAGAAAACTATATTGTGTCTAATTCTTATAGTGACCTGTCATGAAAATAATAAAGATAGCTGTCCCAAGCTGAATTCCCTTACTTACGGCTATTTTTTTTCTCACTTTATTTTTGGTGTTAATCTTGATATAGAAATAGATGAGTGTTAGCATTAGAGTCAGTTGTGCCAACTGCTGCGTGTATGGTTTATTTGGAAATGTAATAGTAGTGAACTCCTGTAGTAAGTAACAGACTTGTTCTTTGTGCACTCATTTTCTCTGGAACATTCTCCAGGGGTCAATAGTGGTGCAAGCAGTGGAATTTGCTAAATTTTGCGTAACTAGCTCACCAAATGTCTAAGATGAAACTTTATTATTTGTACTCATGTAGTAACTGCAGAAATGAAAGATCAGTATTGGAAAACTTGCCCCAGAATGTTCCTGTTCCCTAAAGTAGGAGGCCAGATTTTGTCACTTTGCTCAGGCAGGGCACAGTGTGGGATTGTGGTGTAGGGAGATCCGAGGATTTGAGGACGGAGCACCAGTTGTGAGGTGATCATGAATACTGATAGTGTTTGTCAGTCAGCAGAAAGGAGGCATTTTGGTATTTTATATTCTCCTGTTGTAGCTGACATCAGCTGCACAGCCCAGACGGAGAGGCTGAGGGGGCTGTGCTTACAGGCTTTAGCTCTGGATGGTGTGTGATAGTGCACTGAACATATCTTTGCAATTCCCCTAATTTGTACTGGCGGAACGAATACATTTTTGTAAGATCTGGGCTCTCTCTAAGGCCTTCCTTAATACTGATATTTAAAGAACCTAAGTTATCTATAGGCAATGCGCTGTTTTCTCTCTTGTGGATTTTTTTTTTGCCTGTAAAGTGGTGTCTGAAGTGTACCTCAGGTATCTCATTTTAATGGCGATGAGCAGAGCAAAGTTATTTTGTAAATAGCTGAGGTGGATGGTCGGGGGACACAAAACAAATCCGTGGCAGGTGTTACAACTGTGGAGTGCTGCTGCAGAAAGCTGTTGCCTTTCTGAAGCTGAAGGCATTGCATGAACTGACCGCATGAAGGATGGAACTGCTCTAAGGATTGAGTCCTGGAAAATATTTGGCTTTAATTTTTGTAACACTGGAGCAATCCTTGTTACTGTACAAACTGAATGCACTGTATAAATGTTTCTCCAATTTTCGTGAAATTTCACACTTTAGAATTTTTTTTTCACATCCTTTGGGCAGATCAAAGTAGTTCTCTATTCTGTGATGCTACAGGCAAACATTATTTCAATGAAATGTGGCTTCTAAAGTATAACGGCATGAGAGTTTTTCAAAAGTAAATGAATTCTTCTAGAAGTCAATATACACTAGACATCTCTCTGGGGCAAATATATTTACATAAAATAATTTTTCCTGCCATACATTTTAAGCTACTTTGATCAGGAGAAAATTTAACAAAACAAAACCAAAATTTAACTTTGCAAGATATTTCTAAACCTATCTCCCCTCGTATCCCCATTCACTTCTAAAGGCACAGTAGGGAGCCATGGGAAATGTATTTTCATCTAGGGTTGTAGGAGGAATACATATTGTTTCTTTAAGGCATCAGGTATTGAGAAATGGCAGGGTGAAAAGTTTGACCTGAACTGCCAGATCTGATCTGCAAGGGGGTAATTGAGTTGCCACGTTTTTTTTCTCCTCAGTTTAAATCAAGTTTTGCTATAGCCCATTTAAGTGTCAGACTGGTAGCAAAACTTGACAACTTCAGGGTGCAAGCTTGCTTTTGATCGGGATTTACATGCAAATCATTTTTGCCCTCAACTGTCAACTCCTGTCTTGACACTCTGAGGGGACATGCTCACATTTCTTGGAGATTTTGCTTCTCAAGCCATAGGTATGTTGGTCAATGCTGTTAGTTGGCATGTGGAAGAAAATTATTCTGGTAATATGGTGGTTAAACTTTTTCTATCTATCTGTGTGGTTTTTTTCTACTCCCTTTCCTGTCAGTCAGCTGTTGCAGCTGGGCTTCTAATCTCCTTTTTGCCTAGAAGAAAATCTAACAATAATCCTGAGTTTGATGTCAGAGAGAAACTAGAGAATTGGGGTAGAGGGTCACCAGTGTACTGGGGAATGGGTTTAAGCTGCAAAACAACACAAAGGATGCTGACAGTCCACATTTTCCTGGGCTTTAAACAAAGTCTTTGGTAAGTTTAAAGAATCTTCTCCTTGCATGACTAAACCTATTGATGGTTTAGAGAAAAAGCTGCCTTAGAAGGCTTAAGACTGAACCTTCTTTCCAATTCTACTGAAAACCTTAAGATGTTAAATTTTTTTTACATTGTATAATTGGAGAAAAATTGTAGAGGGGCCCTTGAACTATGAATAAACTATGTGAATGAAGAGTATGTCTTCTTTTTCAGCCATATCTAGTAAAACTCATGTGTAATATACCTTTTAGATGAATTTAATTTCCATTTACACTTTACATCTGGAGCTAATCTTTTTACAAAATCCCACACGGGAAAGTAAGCTAATAAAACAAAACCTATAATTTAATGCTTAAGAGTTTCTAAAAATAAAATCAACTTCAGAAATAGACTAGTGAGACTTTATTAAAAAAACCAAACCCAACGAACAGAAATTGCTATTATACCAAATTAAACAAATGATGCAAGTTGCAACATCTTGCAAGTGATGGTTTTCTAGTTAAACAATTTTTTCTTTGTACTATTAGTAGAGTAGGGACATCAAACACACTGTTTCACTGAGGTGGCAGGCAGTGTCATGTTTGATAATCTACATATGAAAGCATAACTTTTAAAGTCAAGATTTTGAGACAGAATCTGCTTTATGTGTCTTGGACCTTATTTTAGCAGACAAAAACCTGAATATGCTGACATGTGCTGTGAAATTTTAATTGAATTGTTAATGACACTTTGGAGTGACACAACATGTGAGAAACTTCCAAGAACCGATCATGGGAAGCCCTTTTTCTTACTGTTACAAAACAGAAGACACTGGGAACTTGACAAGTCCAAGTGTCTGAGGCCAGGGGAATAATTGATAGCAGGCTGCCTGTATCCAAGGTCCGTTAGCAGTAATTGCAAGCAGGATCTGACTCTCTGATCTCACCAGTGGTATTCACCATGCCAAAACGACCAGGCTTTGACAGATTGCTTTCCTACAGTAATAACTTAGGCATGTTCCCTTTCTCACATGAGGCCACACATCCCTCCCACTGGAGAAAATGAGTTGAAAATGAGTTGCTTCTTTTTTTAACAGGGCACTGTTAAAATAACTCTCTTCTATTATATAAGCCCGGTAGTGCTAGGGGACTAAATTTATATGGTTATAAACAAGAGATATTACTTTAGAATACCACAATATAATGTTTCACAATTTCTATAGGATTTCAAATATTTTGAAAATAATGTGTGTGTGGTGTGTGTGGGGGTGGGGGGGGGGTGGTTCCTCCTTCTTACTCTTTAAAGAGACCCAAAATGCCACATTTTATGTTTAATTGCTTTCATCTCTCTCTGATTTTTATAAAGTGAATGCTGACTTGTGTTCAGATTTATATCTTGGATGAATCCAAATCCCCAGAGGGGGAACTTAAAACTATTATTTATTCTGCACAGGTTGAAATGACACCTATTTTGAGTTTTTGAAACCTCCCCATGTTTGGTTCCTGTTATATTTTAATACTTTTACGTGTTGTATTTGTTCCACCCCCTTTAAAACTTTTTGGTTTGGTTTGGTTTTTGTTTGTTTTTGTTTTTATTTTCTTTTTTTCTTCCTTTTGTTTCTCCTGGAATGTATTTTTTTTCTGTAAACTGTGATTGGGAACTGTAATATCCTGGATGATATATGGCAGTCCTGGATTTACACTGCTTTTAGTGACAGGATTTTACTAATTCTGATATAAGGACTCCTGTGTGTGACTCTATGGTGGTCTGTGTTCTCTGGCACAGTTAAAAACCTGGCAGCTCCACCCTGTAGCTGTCTAAACAAGGTTTCTCACCAGGCACTCACTTCAAAAGATCTACAGTAAGCTGAGACTATGGGAAATTGTAACCACAATATTAAGTTTATAAAAACTGAACTTCTACAATGACTGCCACTTTCACTAGTGTGTGCTAATATTTAAGAAAAATTAAGGTATGTTTCTAAAAGTTTTAAGGGGGGATGGTTTCATAACCCTGAACTGCAAATATAAAGTGTTAAGAATGCAAGGTTCTTGGCTGTGAAAATAGATTGTATGCACATGGTAGAATGCTTATGGTGACTGTGTGGCATCTGGTTAGTCACTCTGTGATACTTTGGAATAAAGAACTCTAAAGCTAGACTTAGCCTCTTTAGCAAAGGTGAGAAGATTGGTACCAGGGAAGAGGTTCTTGCACAAAGTCATGATGACAGCAGGGATCCAATCCTGTGGTCTTGTCATAGCCTGCCAAGACCAAACTTTTTTTTAACCTAAGGAATATTGGGCCATATGAGGTTTTTGTTTTTTTTTTGTTTTTTTTTTTTTTTTTTAAATTTTTTTTATTCCTTTGTCTTCCTTGAGTTGAGTTAACGTTACATCTTTTTGAAACTGTAAAGGATAGCTTGAAAATGATTAACGGAAAACTTCAATCTATGAACTTACTGCTGTAGTTCTTAAGAAATAACTCCAAGTATGTAGCTTTAAAGTGAGATGAATCATTCACCATATACCTGATGGGTCACGTAGCTTACTCATAAGCTTCTATAAACTTTAGGGATCATGTGAACATTTCTAGAGGATATTGCTAGAGCTTTGACTTGCTTTGGTTGTTGTAAATAAATCTTTATTTGTAATAAGGTGGAAAAATACGGGACAAAATGAAGCTAGGGTGTTTAAAGTAACTGAGTTTGGGGGTCAGGCCCAATTTATAAAAATGAAAGAAGCAGAGGGGAGAGTAAGGCTTGGCAGTGGTTTTGCAATAATGATTTATCTGCACCTTGAGCCCATCCTTTGGACAGACCTTTGTTTGAACTGCAGCTGGCTTGGTTTATGTATGACCTGCTGGGAACTGAGGTTGTAATGAAAAACAGTTATTCTTTCAAATTACTCACAAGAAGTGGTGCCTATTTTATCAAGTCCTCTTCTTAATTTGGCACATGGTAAGACTTTTAATATTTATTTTTTCTCCATTAATCACACTGTATCTCATAAGAAGTCTAAACACAGTGATGAAATACTGTATACTTTCCTTAAGGCATTCTGACTACAAATGTTTCTCTAGAGAACAGCTGTCATGTGCTCTTACCATTAATTAATGAAATTATTTGTTGAGGTTTTGTGTGTGTGTGTTGCCATATTATGAACTTTCCAAAATTCTTATCGGATCAGGACTGAGTTTCACAATTTTGCAGACTAGCTAGTGATTACAGGTTTACAGGGCAATAAAGAATGAGGGAAGGGCAACTGTTTAACAAAAGTAGAAATGCAAAACTTGTAGCCCTTTCACTGTTTAAAATAAATTTGATAATTTACTTATGAAACTGGGATTGATTTGGAATATACTTTTTTTTAAAAAAAATACAACCCTCTTTAGATGTAAACTATATGGTGTGAACTGTGCAAAGTAAACATAGCTGTCCTGTTAATATGAACATCTAAAGGTTAAATAATAGTAGTTTGGGGAAAACCTGAAGATGATGATAACTTACACTGTGTCCTTGTGTGTGTGTTACCAAATAACAGAGTTCAAATGCTCAAGTAAAATGGGAGTGCTAAATTAAGATGAATTCATGTATATACATTTTTTAAAATTTCTGAGTTTTGTGGGGGCAGAGTAGTTGTTTCACATATAGACACTTTCAGAGACCAGAATGAAGTATTACTTGAAAGACAAAAAACTGGATGTGTAATAAGTAGTTCTACCTCCTAATGTTATTAAAGGTGCTGACAATACTCTCTTTCCACACTTTTTCTAGTATTTTTGTTCTCATACAAATGGAGCACCAGTCTATTTACTGAATTGTTATGCATCTTCTCTCGTTTCTTTAATTCACAATTAAATAGCCTGTTTATAGTAACCTCTTGCCACAAAAGGAAGAAATTGCATCTGCTGCTGAACAAGACAGTAGATTGAGAGGTATTATTGTTCCCTTTGGTTTTGTGTAAGTTGGAGAGTTTGGGTAAGTAGGATATGGTGCTGAAATAGTATTTTTTTTACATGTTGGCCCTTAGAATTTGGCACTAATTCTCCGTATTTTTACTCCCCTCAGTGGTACACACAGAACATCACTATTTTTCATATGGATCACTTTGTTAGGAGATAAACTTGAGATCAGTATATTGATCAGAATTATCCGTATATTGATATATTAATCAATAATTTTTTAGTGAGAACACTAATAACATTAGTTGCCTTATGTTTGTGGAATTGTTTCCCTTGATGTTTTTGAACAGTGTAGATTCTAACATGCTAGTTAGAAGTATAATTAACAGTTTCCTTTTTCTTGTATTAGGGATGCCTCTGCAATTTTTGGCGTAAATAATCTTTCATTCTTATATAATGTCCATTACATGACAGCTAATAAAAATGACATGCTCTGAGCAAAATTTAGGTGGGGTTTCTGGGACTACTTGTCTCCTGAATTATGATTTATTGTAGTAACTGGGCCCACAACTACTTCATCTGACTCTGTGTTCCAGTATCAAGTGACTAAGTAAAATTAGCAGTGAGCTCTGAAGACCTCCTTCAGTTCCATTGTTTAAGTTGAATTTTCTTGTTTTAATGGTTTCCCATTGCGAGAATTCTGTATTTGGACTTCTTACAACATCTTTTGTCTCCTAGAAGTGCTGAGAAGATGGAAGTATTTGCTTAAAGAATAAACAGTTGGATTTAAATACAAAGGCTGGTTTTTTTGTTGTCCTTCTTTTTTTTTTCTTTTCCTTCTGAGAAGTGAAAGCAGAGCAGTATATTCTTTCAGTCAGGCACAAAGTGACTGTTATAGTATATTTTGCATTAATTTGTGGAGGGACACTTGCCTAAATCACTTTCTGTCTCTTGTGGAAGTCTTTGATCCCGGTGACAGTTTGACTGCATTAGTGAGAGTGTATTGGTTAATCCTTTGCTTAACTTGTTCTTTTTGGCACAGCCAGGGGCCTTTCCAAAAATAATCTGTCAGCATAGGCTAAATCCTAATCAAACAGGCCAAAAGAGGAGCTGGGAGATGTATTGTAGGCTGAGGAAGTCCTTTTGGGTCTAGTTACTTTTTTTATATGGTACTTTTTAGTGTACTCTGAGCATGTATGCATTTATATAAACTCTACCTAGTTATAAGGGCTTGCATGCTCTTTGAACACATTAAAGAGTTAATTTCAGATGCTATAAATGCAGTACATCTGATTTGCTATTAGCAGCTGGTTTTGGTAGGTTCTGGATTTGTTCAATCCACTTAGTCATTTAGTATTGAACAATACATCTGAATTTCTAGTTTCATAAGGTAAAAAACCAGTGAAAACAAGAATTTGTCTCATTGAAAAATGTGGTATCTGAAAAACCTGATCACATGTGGATGGTTAAGATTCTAAGCCAAAACCCTTCTTTTTCACTGAACGTGAATGAGATAGGAAACTACCATCCAAATAGGGAGGGTTCTAGGTTGCTTTTAACCTGACTCTAATGAATTACCATTGATAAAGCCTACACAAGACATAAAAGTTAAAATCAGTATCCTTAGCTGCCTAGCACAAAATCAATTGGTGTACATTCATCTACTTCTGCAAAATAAATTCAAATTACAAAAGATTAGGAGAGGTTTTTTTCTTTCTCCAAAATGAAATATATCTTGATGTTATTCATTATTAGTAGAGGTAATGTCAAAGCGGTTCTCACAGAATTGAAGTGTTTCAGTTTCTTTGCAGAATGGTACTTAAAAAGTGCTTATTAATGTACAAGTGGAGGGGAACCTGAGATATATTTTTTCCCTTGTCAGTTCAGCAATCAACTGTAATAAGAGCTGATGTAAAATTTTCATACACTTTAAGGCATTCTTTAATGTCTTTATGCTACTTGAAACACTTTCCATTTTCATTTCACTTAACAAGCATATTGGGATATTCTTTATGCAGATAAAACAAGCTTAAATAAAGTTGTTAAAAATGCCTGCAAGTAAATTGCTTGTATATTCCTTTTACTCTACTTTTTCCTTCCCCTACACTTAACATGATTAAACTGAATGTTATAATATAGTTCATGTTAAATGGTTCTATGATTCATATCAACCTTATTACTGTCAGCTCAGCCAAAACACTTTCACTTGTGCCACTCAACTATGTGGTGGTATTATGGCAAACATGGGATGTCTGGATTGAGATGCAAATATGTTTCATCTTCTTCAAGAACATTTTCCCCCCCTTTTCCACTGATATTCAATAGAAAAAGTGTATGAGCTTGCGCATTATTTGGTCAACCTAAATAATGGACTAAAAGACTTTTTTGGTGGAGAAAACCACACCCAAACCCCAAAACCTTGCTATATGCTTTGCTTTTTGACATATAAACAGAATATGCTCATTGTGTAGTTGAAATTGTCTGTACTAATAGAGAGGAGAGGCTGATGAAGGTCAGCTCTGTCTGAGATTCTGATACTGGAGGGCTCTGCTGATTAAAGGGCACTTGGCGTTTGGTGATCCTGGGAGGATTTGTTTCTGCCTGTACACTGCCATGTTCTTTGTATGCTGAGCAGGTTTGGAATAAGTTGTGAAGATACTTGCAAGCTATTTAGCATACCTGAGAGTCTTTCCCATGAACCGTACTGTAGAGAAGGCTTTACAAGGGTATTGATATATTTTTTAGCTAACTTCAGAGCCAATACCATGAATGGCACCTGAATCTGTATTGTCTACATACGTTCCTTCTGTCTTACCCCTCTGTTAGAGCTGGGCTGAGTTCATGGTTCCTAGGGTTTTAAAGGGGTCTCTCAAACATAAAACTATCTTTTTGTAGTGTCTATTGCATACTGCAAGGAAAAATTCAGATCATAGAAGGGGAGTGATGTGGTCAGAAGACACAGATGTGTTTTTGTTACTATGTTGGGCAGAGCTGCTAGAGGTATCTTTGAATCTCAACCAGTTGGGAAATTGCATACCTCACCTTCTCTTGCTCAAACCCCATCTCAAGTCTGTCGTAGCCATGTATTTATCTGAAGAGTAGTATGTGGTTTTTGGAGAGTATGTGGTAGTATATGGTATGTAGTAATATATCTGTTGTGAGTAGAACAAATCACTGGCGGATCTGTTTTCTTCGAATCTTTGATCTGGGTTGCTTTTACGCCTTTTATATCCCAAATTATTTTCCTTGTGTAGAGCAAATTTCAGTCTCAGAGCAAACTTTTCCCTTTCTAAGACCTACAAAGAGTGGATGGAGCCATAAGGTCGTTGGGCAATTCTATTTGAATAATTTCACGGATTGTAAATAATTATTCTACACAGTTCTAGTGAAAAGCTGTTACTGGATGGGCACGGAAGGGGATATTCTGCGTTTTCTGTTCTAATTGTAATATGATGTGTTGACCCATGCCTCATCTATTAAAATGATGTTTCATACCTGAATTTTAGGCTGTTTTTGAAAATTCTGGTATATAAGTAACCCTAGTAAGACAGGGATATGTTTGACAGGTTGTTTTTCTATCCTTTGGCATGTTGTCTTGATTCTTCCTTGCACTTATTTTGCCTGCATTTTCTATTTTTCTTTTTTTTTTTTGGTTGCTATTTACTGTTTATCTTTGTTTATCTTTCTTTTCATTAATTGGAAATACTTGCCTCATTCATGTAAATTCTAAACACCAACCTACTCCTGACGTTTGATAAATATTTAGATTTTTAAAAATAGACCAATCTGAGAGAAGTTTTGAATGATCATGGATATCTGTCTCTGAAATTTCTGTCAGCACATAGTGAGAAAAATGTTTTGGGATACACAAACTGTTGAGTTAGGTTCACAATGTGTATTGTCGAATAAATTATGCCTACTGGTTGAAGTAGTGAGAATAAATGGGCACTCTTCAGTTAGAATGGTGAGTGGCAGTTTTCTACCTAGGCATAGGAATCCTCTTGGGGTTTTTCATACGGTGGCAATTATTTCCCTGGCCACCTTAGCATGACTGTAAAGTAAACCAAGTAATAAATTAGGAAGATGGAGTGGAAGAGGTAGAGCCTCAGCCTAGGTAAAGTGTTCTGGACTATGCAGTCATAGCTGTGATGCTACAGAGGAAGGTAAATAATTGTTTCCATAACATGGTGCTAGTCGGTGTAGTGCGTTGTGACACTTTGGTTAGCTGCTGTCCTTGCAGGTAAAAGAATAAACATGTTGGGGGAGTGCGAGGCAGGATCCTGATTGACTGCAGCAGCAGGCGATTAATGGGCAACAACGCTCTGACAGGAACTGCTGACAAGGCGATAATGAGATTAGCACCTTCTGATTCTTTTATTAACAAGTAGCCAAAGAATCATTTGGGCATGTCAGTAGATAATGATGGAAATTAAGGGACACTCTGGAACCTTTGGGCAGCAGATCATACAGTTAGTGCTCTGAAGGGTAACTTGCAGATTAACTGAATCATCTCCAGTTGCAAATGTAGTCATTGAATATGATGGCATTAGTTAAATATGAAAAGAGTTGATGTATTACTGCGTTCATTTACATATTTAAGTTTTTCGGGCATGTTGCAATGCAACAGTTTGTTTTACACATGGAGCACTTGCTCACTTTGAAAAAGTATGCTCATCAGTAGTTGTACCATATGATTTTCTTTTTTTTTTAATGGAGCTTTCACAGAGCTAGGACTGATGATTTGGAGTTTCTGTTTCTCAGTTAGCATTTTTCCTTATTGCGAGCCTTGTCTTGATATTGAGGTGCAAAAACAATGGCTTTTGGGATAAGGGGGGGAAATTATTTTGACTGGGAGGAGACATTTGAGAGTTATGGAGAGGAGTGGGAATAAGAAAAATGGAGAAAGCTATAGATAATTTCAATGTGTAAGTACTTGAGAGGATTCAAGAGTGACAAGAAGTACAAGACTGTAAGAGTAAGCGGATGTGAAAGAGAATGAACACAAACATATTGAAGATTTTATTTTGGGTCTGGGAGGTGTAGTGCGTTTGTTTCTGGGAAGAGCCCGTATTTTTACACCTGTCAGAGGAAATGGGTCTGTAGGTGTGATTGTGGTGGAAGTGTAGGAGAAAGAAGACAAAGGCCTAAGGAGGATAAAAAATTTAAAAGTAAGAAAGGAAAGGAATAAACGTGAACATTATGAAAGAGTTAGGCTGTTTGTAGGAGATGGTTTGACATTTTAATTATTTTGCTCTTCTTCTGGATGATATCACTGCACAGAGGTTTAATTTTCTTGATGGGTGGGAGAAGGAAATTAATTGATATTTAAAAATATTAATATCTACAAAGGTATTTTCTGAATGCATTTAATTGCATTTAATTGACTGTTTCATCAATATTAATTAATTAATTTTTGACAGGGAAATCTGATAAGAATGTTGCCATGATTTTACATTTGACCAAGTTAAAACATCTTAGTATCAGCATACTCTAAGTTGGCTTGGAGGCTTTTTCCCAGGGGCTTACATTGGTGCAATTATTGAGGTTGTGCGAATGGAAGCACAGATGTGCAGATTGGCTTGATTTAACCCTCCTTTAGATCAAATTAATTCTAAGATATAACTGATACAAATGCTTGCTTTTTATGTCTAATTACAGTCAGGATGACTGCTCTCCATAGTAAACAATTCATTAGTGTTTAAGTACAGGTCACCTGAGTACTCTTGAAAAAGCTACTCAAACTTCTCTGTGGAATCAAAGGAGATTTGGTAAGTTTGGAACTTCCCACCCTGAGGATATCATAAGTGCTCCACGTGTTGGATCTCAGAACTTGGCTGCCATCACTTTCTTCTTTTTTGAAGACAGCATGTGCTTTAATTGTGTTCATGTGCTTGCCTAAGATCAGTGATGCATGCCACTGCCATTCTCTTAAAATTCTCTTTTGTGTGTGGCTTAGAGAGTCTCAGAGTACTCTGCTCCAACTTAAAATAGTCTTGAAATCTCCATTATTTGGATGTTCTGTTTTCTTGAGCAGCTGATAGCTCAGTGTTAGAAGGAAATCAGCGGTGCCAACACAGCAGAGAGAAGGCTGTCTGCTTACCTTTATATTAATATATCTCTAATCATTAAGAAAATGGAAAGAGGAAAAAAGGGAGCCATTCTGAAGTCAAGAATAATGGCTTGCTTTACAGAAGTGTTTTCTTGACATGGCAGAGCTTGCTCATTTGTGTCTCAGACTTTCCTGTTATTCAACCAAGTAAAAGGGTTGTCAATCTGTTTTAAGCGAAGAAAATTGAACTGGGTTTTTCAGGAGTATTGGTCGGCTTAGTTATGCCAAGCTGTTTCTTTGGATGGTAATAATAGATTTGTGCTTCAGCAGTATCTCTGACACAGTTGACTAGTTTTTAAGTTTACTTTTTTTTCCCCCCCTTCTCTGAAAAGCAAGTTGCCACCTGTACCTGGAATGGAAAGATGCGATCCAGTTGTGCCTTTTAAAAAACAGTTTTTAAAGAGAAAGAATCTGATTCGGTTTAGTTGAATTATGTTTCAATCCTGTCTTTCTTTGCTAATTTCTCTCTTAGAGGCACATTAGAGTAGTTTGGAATATTTTATCAGTAACAATATATTAACAGGGACAACGATAAACCTGAGGCATTGGTTCTCATAATTCCTTTTTAGTTCACTTATTTTTTTAACCAGTTTTTACAAACCAAATGTTAATGCATATGCTTGATTGCTAACCACCTCTGGGCATCAAACCTGTTTTTTCTTGAGTGCAATAAGTGATTATCCAACTCATGCTGCTCAGAAAAAGAGGTTTTGTTTTAATAAGCAGTTTGCAGTTTGGCACACAATGCTGAGGAAAGCAACATTATCTCCAGCAGTAAACTCTGCAGTCATTGCAAAGCTTGACAAGAAAATGATTGAGTCTGTTTGTTATACCTTTGTGGTGCTGCCACTGCTGCTGATGGAAATGTTGCTGTTTATTCAGCAATGCAATAACACTTTCTGTAATTTATGGATGCACATTCCCCAGATTACTAAAGGTAATATTGTTGACTAAAGGAAAGTATACGAATGGATAGTTTCGGTTGTTCCTGTCCTTATAAAAGTGATTGACTGTTCACTTTGCACTGGGAAGAATTTGCACAGGCTCTTTCCCTCTTAACAATTACAGATTTCCCTTCCACTGACAGTTACAAATAACACAGAGGGTTCTAAGTGGCAAAAATGTTCTGACTTCCACAGGTTCAAGGGACAAAATTCTAGAAATTCTAGAACTTTCCCCTCACAGGTGGTGTGCCATTTTGCAGCCCTTTTCCATCAGTAACAAGTTCTGTCCCTATATGCAAGAAAGTTAGGACAACACCTTTGTTGTTTTTCTGCATATAGGAAGGATTGAGAAGTTGAGGACAGTGTGTATTTGTCTGCCTCTCTTCTCCTCTCAACCCCAACACATTTTTTGAGAAATAATATGTGTTTACCTGGGTGCCCTATTGTGGCCGTGTATGTTAAGCAAGGCTTGTATATGCTGTGGTATTGGCAAAGGGAAAAAAGAAACTCAATGTGGCAGTAATTATGGTTACCAAATCTGGAGAAGCAGCCAACTCCAGCAAGGATAAAATTCAAGGCTTTGCCCTTCCAACACAAGAAATTTACTTTCGAAAGACAAGTTCTTTGTTTTGTCCCTCAGTGATCGCTCAGGTGTTGGTGAAGTGCTTCAGAGCTCCTCTTCCAGGACTTGTAATTTTATGAGAAGTTTTCTAAACCCACTTACTACTTATCCTATGTGACATTTGACTGTAGAGGAACTGTTGTTCTATGTTTGAAAATGTTAGGAGTAAAGGCAGATTTGAAGAAACAGATTAAAAAAATATTCCCAAGACTGGAAAAGGAGAATGTTCACCCTTTGTTTCTCAGCCAAGGTGGTTGAACCAGAATACTCACTTACTGCCCTTAACATCTAGTTCACTGTTGGTTATCTTCAGATTACTGCCTTAGGCCTTTTTCACTGGGGTGGTGACTACAGGAGCTATGAAAGTAATTTGTCTTTTCCTCCTCCATCAGGTTGGGTATTGTCAGGAGCAAGTAGTTTTGAGACACATGCTCTACATCAGAAGTATTTTACCTTGACTGATGTTTTCAAGAAGCAATGTGGTTAAACTTTGTTACCTGTTTGATGGTACTTGTTTTGAAGATACCGTGGTTTCTGATAATTCTGTTTTATGTAGGTGTAGGTTTCAGTGGAAAGTCTTCAACAGTCTGCTTAAACTTTCTTTCCTGTAATTTCACACTATCAGGGAAGTCTGCAGAAACAGAAACAGGAGCTGCAACTTCACTGGAAACAACAGTGAAGCTAGGCTGTTAGTTTTCTTGAAAAGTTGCCTATTAGAAAAAAAAATCTTGAATATTATTTTGTCATTCAAACACTAAGTGCTAGGAATTCCTCCCACATCTGTGTATTTATTTTACTGTAAAATAATATTTGGTTTCCTTTTTTTCTCCTTCCTCCTTTTAAACAAATGTAAGGCAGCCGTTAATTGTCCACATGAATGGTAACAGAGTGTAGGGCTGTGCCTCTGCATTGTTGGACTTTTCTAACATTGTTTTAAAAGAGTATTCCTATTTCCTTAATTTCTGCACTAAATCATCACAGAAAGGAAATGAGGGACTTGTCAGCCAAGCTTGACTACAGAAAAACTTGAGTTTTCAGTATCCTAGGTTTTGTATGAAATATAGAGAGAGCACATGATAGCTACAAATGTAAAATAGCACTCCACTTGCGCTATTATTTGCACTGACCATCAGCTTGCTACATGTGCAAAGTGACTTGGACAGTTAAATTTTTCAATAACAACAGAGTTAAAAGGAAATAAAGCCATTTCTTTGAAGTCTCATTGGATGAATTCATAGTTTATACAAATTATGCATATATTATTAATTGCTCTTATTATCCAGCAGCTTAGTAGAAAGCTCTTATTTTTGAATCTTTATAAAAGATCATTGCAAGCCACATCTTTTAAAACTAAAACACACAAATAACTTTTTCAGTCCCTAATAATGCATAATTTAATGGATTTTTTTCAGGCTTAAGGACAGCTAATTTGATACTTCCTATAGCATGTCCTATTGTACTTAGAAACTGATCTTGTGGGGAGTTCCCATAATATTTTAAAATTGCATAATTTTAAGCATCATATCACTTTCATCATCTTTGTGGAGTCTTCTTGCCAACTTCAAAAGTCTTTTGGTATAAACTCCTTTCAGAAAGATCTTTTTGAAATTACTCTGCTCCCTTTAGATCCCTTTGTAAGGGTTAGCATTAAGTGCTGTGCTTTTCACTTGCATAATGCTGCTTATGGAAACACTGAACACTTAGCTAATGTCTATGTGGATTTCTTCTAGAGCTGGACAGCAAAATGTAGCTTGAAAAGCCTTACTGGTTTCTAAGATTGTAATTTTGCTTTTTTAACAGCTCAGCAACGAAAAAATAAAACAAAGCAACCTCCCAAAGTAAAACAAAAAAACTCTTGAACTTCTATCATCAAGAGTGGCATTGACTAACAGCTCCAATGTAATGGATGCATAACAGCATTGCAATCTGGGATATTGTTTAAATACCGTAAAAAGCCTTGTTCATTTACTCTGTCTGAGCACTGTAGAGAAAAATGGTGTGGTAATCCTGCCATAGCAGGTGGTACTACTTTCATATCAGTATAAAATGAAATTCTGTGGATGGCTTTTTTTTTTCTTATTCACTCTTTTTAATCTTTAAATAAGACGATTGGTAGCCTGTTGGCAAGAAAATGGGCCCTGAATTTTTATTCAAAGTTATACAAGGATGATAGTTGGAATTTTTGGCAGGAGGCAAGCCATTGCTTTTCAGAAAATGCTGTCAGGGGAAGCTTTTTCTGAGTTACCTGCTGGGTCCAAGCTCTTTTATGTTGTTGTTGTGACAGGTAGATTTATAAGGCTTGAAATTTGTACAAATCAGTTGTCATTCAGTGCAAGCTGTCAATGTGTCAAGCTGTCATGCCTGCTGTGAGGGGATGCCTGAGGGGGTGTACAAGGGGGCAACCATGGAGAAAGGAAATGAGTTCAAACAGACCTGAAATGGAGCTCACTTCTTTGGGTTTTCTGCCCCTGTAGAGCTGGCATTGATTTTTCTTGATGTTGAGCAACAGCAAACCTTAAATGACATGTTGTTAGCAATCTAAAGTTGCTGTTTATTGTCTTTTAAATGGCAGCAAATCATGCAGAAGAGAATATAGTGTGCGTTTCTGAGTTGTGCATGTTTAGCAGCATCCTGTTCGTGTCACTTTCCTGGCCTGGCTGGTTTCAGCTGGGGGAACTGCTGCTGCTAAACTGATGAACACAGCTTTATGAAGAATTTTGCAGACATGATCAGAAAAAAAGTGTTGCAATCTTCTTTTTCAGGACTGAAGGTCTTTAGTGACCATGAAGTTAACATGGGAGAATGTCAGAGGTGTTTATGTGCCAGAGATGGACATTTGATGTACTTGCATTTTTAGAAATTACAATGTGTTAGGTTGGTTTATTGATCATATTCTCTGGTTCTTGGATTCAGTAAGAGGATGCCTCATAGGCAGGACCAATTGTTGAGCTAGAGCCACCCTACCCCACCATATGGCTGCTGAACAGTGCTAATTTGATCGCATTGTCATCTTCCAATCATTTCTTGAGCAAACCAGCATAAAATCTGGGCCTCTTTGTCATTTCATAATATCTGTGCTGCTCCTACATGTGAAGTGTTTACATTTGATGAAGGCTGCACACTTGCTTTGACTGCGAGCTGTGATGGTAAAGTCTTACATAGCACAGCTCGTGTCTCTTTACTCTTCAGGGTGGCAATATCAGTATGTGTTAATTCTATCCTGGTAAATATCATTAAGAGCTGCATCTCTTGAATGATGGAGCATTTCATGTGTGTGACCTGGCCCCTCTCCAGACTTTGTGTTCTCTCCACATCTGGACAGGCTGTATTTGCTTTAATTAGTCATAAGATTTTTGGCCCATTCGGTTGATTCTTCATCCATCAAGCAGTACCGGGAGGGGGAAAAAATACTGGCGAGGGATGAAAACTGGGAAGGTGACATTTAAGCAACAGTCAGCGTCTAGAGGTAAAAAAATTAATCAAAGATTTCCATATAGCCGTTACCAGCTGGCATTCATGGCCTCTGAGCCGTTGAGCTAAAAAGTCTACAGAGAGGCACATGGCGCAGCTGAGTTTGTCTTGTAAAAGCGCAGCTGTCCAAAACATGACAGCTACAGCATTAGCAGGGCCATTAAGAGGTGTAGAACATTTCCAGGGAAATGATTTGAAAAATGACAATGCTGGCTCCTGTGTGATATTAATTATACCCTGTGCTCATGGCAAATAAGCTAAAATAGTTGGCAAGAAAGACAAAATGAGGTGTCTTGTTTCTGATAGTCATTTTGATCAGTCATAGTACGAACTGGTATAGCTTTTTAAAGAAACAATAGCACTAATGGACAGGCAACATTTCTAGATGAGTTCTTTTTGAATTCCTCAAAATAAAAAGTCAAAGCTGCAGCCTGTAGGAAAAGGTAATGCATGAACCCTGAGAGCTGAAACAATGACAACACTCTTAACATCTAAGTTCTGGACCATATGTCAGAGAATACTTCCTGCACAGCTCCTAAAAGGCTTCTAAAGAACAGCACAAGGCCCATAGTGTGAAACAGTCACGTACAAACCCAGGCAAATTTGGCACTGCATGAATCAAATGTCTTGAGTTGTTCTATAGTGAAGAATGAAAGACGTTCTGATAGCATGTGAATAGTGTTGAAATAAGACAAAAAACTACATTGTGTGAATATAGACAGAACCAGATATAAACTAGATGTCATTTTAATGGTCCTCTAGGAAGCAATGTTATATTTCTCCCTGATAAAATGTATTTATTTACATACTCTGCCCATGTATTCATGGATGCAAAAACTTAGGCAGCACATGTTTATACTAATTAGTAGGGTGTTTGAAATACTCATGAATATTATAAATATTTAGTATTTTGCATCTTAATTCCTTTGAAAGTATGCATGTTTCTTGTAAAAGAAGAAATACAACCATGATTGCCTTGATTTCACCTGAAAATAATTTTTGAGGTTTTGTTTTTGTATTGGTAATGCTCTGTCTGCTGATGTCTGTTCTTGCTGTTAGGCTCGCAGAGATGTCTAAGCATGATGCCATCTCCTTGACCATCAAACAGCTGATGAGGTTCCTGTCTCTTCTCTGACATCCATTCTGCCCCCTTTCCTGGAAAAGGATTGGAGTAGGGTATTGGAGAGGAGCATATCTGCTTAGTAGGACCAAAGCACCATGGTCTGAAGTGCACACAGGCTGCATTGGTCTTGCACTTTTGGCTTTCTTGCAAAACTGTTGGTGCTGTGGCATGATAGGTCAGTTGAGGGGAACACTGTAATTGAAAAATGACCATGTTTGCTTATTATTTCTTGGTATCTTTGGTTTTCTGCTGGATCACTTTTCCTAAACAAGTTTAGCATGCCATTGACTAGCAGAAACTTACAGAAGTAAGCATTTCTGTAACGAGCGACATAAAGCTTGATGCTTTGCTTGGGTGGTGCACAGGGGACAGCCAAACTTTTCTTTGTCTGCAGATTGCATCTAAAGTCAAGTTTTTTGACTTTGTGCTTGAAGTAGCTAATGCTGTCTGTTCGTTCTGAGGAATGATGGACCCAGTGTAACCATGGTGCTCTCCTAGTATGAAATACAGTATTCAGCTTTGAATGATGAAAGAGCCAAGTTGCTTGGATTTGCCAGCTCTACCAGCAAGGCGATTTGGTAGGAAAAAAAAATTAAACCTCATATCTTTACATTGGTGGATTTACAGTAGAAAACCTATTGGTGTTATGTAGACTTGAAAGGGGGAACCAGGTGGGTGAGAAGTATCTAATATAATTGGTATTAAATTTTAATGCTTTCAGACTTTTTTGAACTGATAACACTAAGTTTAAATTCTAACTCTGTACTGGGGATTAGAATGGAACTTTTCTGGGAAACAGTTCACTGTGCTGCCATAGTACACTTTTTCCTCTTCTGCGAGACTCACTGCTGCCAGTCAACATGCAAACTTTAGGTGGTCCACAGGTCTGATCCTGTTAAATTAATCTCATAAAGAGGTTCATAATAAATTACAGTTTGCAAATAGCCTGTCATAAATGAAAACACAAGTGTAATGATGATAAACTAAGCATAGTTGGTGATTCTAAATACCTTGTGTTGGAAGAGATTTCCCCCTGTGTAGCAAATTCTATTGAATAATGTTGAATTTATGTAAATAAGTACTGCCTTTCTCCCCCAAGATAATGGAACTTTAAAACTTCAGAATTGCAGCAGGGCAGGGCTTTAACACCCTGTGGAGACAGAGACCCAGGATCGTTCCTGAATTCGTTTCTTCTATGCCTATACATGAAAAGAACTCCAATTTGCTGGCTTGCCCCGGGAAAACTATTCAATAGGCTTTTCTCTAACACTGGTGAGCAGAGCTTTTTTCTTGGTCTGTGGATCAAATACATCACACTGCTCCCTGCACTGATCCTGTAGTTAAATTACCCTATATAAACAACTCTTTGTTATTCCTGCCTGTGAAAAATGTTGTGTTCTTTTGGTAAAGAAGAAAATAGACCTGGAAATAGAAGGTCACAAGCAGGTCAAAGTGTTTAGCTGAAAGGCTGGCAGAGTTTCAAGCAGTGAAGTTTTAAGGTCTAAGATTGAGATTTAGTTGAGATGGAAGTTAAATTTTTTTTTTTTTTTCCTCTTTTTTTTTTTTTTTTTTCTTTTTTTTTAAAGTGTCTGGTCACAAGATTATGGGGGGAAAATATACTAAGGTCAATGTAGACTATTTGAAGAGATGTTTAAATGTTTTGGCTCTGTTATCTGTTAATCCTTCACTAAATGTGTTGAACGTGAGAAATAATACGTACTTTTAAGCCACCAAGTGCAGAGAAAATGTCTTAAAATTACAGTGTGTAGCAAATTAGAGTCTACTTGCTATTTTCTTTTTCCAGAGCTGAGGCAGTCTGTTTTTCTTTTACCTTGTTTACCTTGAAAACATGCTTTAATGCCTGTGGTGTTTCTGTTAACCTCCTTGAACTCTTGTGATTTCATTCATGTGATTTGTTATTGAATGACCTTTCCAGGATTTTACAAAACATGACCTTTTCTTGTCAAACATTCAAAGGTTTGTAAAGAAAGGCTGTCATGGGGACAATACTTGTTTTGCTAATTATAACTAATGTTTCCAAACATCCTTGAAAATGCAGATTCATATTTCTGCAGCCATTGATAGTTCTTTGTTAAAGTTGTTTTTAAAGTATTTTTTGAGTAAGCTGCCAGTTTACAGTGTTTTAAGAATAACTGGTAATAAAATATTACATGTCCCAATGGGCTTCAATTACAAACCTTGTCAAATGGAACTAAATGTAATGAAGATACTACTACAGTTGTGAATCCTTACAGCTGTTTCTGGGTGACTTGGAATTGTTTGTCATACTTTCAGAAATTTTATAATACTGGCTAGGGCATTCTGAGATCAGACTCCATATAGAGGGTTGTTTTTTCCCCCTAGTGCTATTTTTAATTAAGGTGAGAGTCTTCTCCTTTTTTAAGAGAAATGAAGTGGCATAAGAGGAACTCCTAAACTATTTCCATTGTGAGTGCAACTAAAAGGAAAGCAGTTGAGCAGCAGATACAAATTGCTTTATAACACATGGAAAAAATCTGCATTGATAGATTTATGCAATACTCACGGATGCAATACAAAATACATTCTTAAAATAAAATTACTGATTCCCCATTTTTTTTAAAGAAGGAAGTGGGTAGACATGAGGTAACTATAAAAAGACTGTGAAAAAGACATGCAAATATTTTGTTTTCAGAAGTTTATTTTGGAGTCTGTGGGGGTTTTATGATTACTGAATTGTTTTTTTTTTTTTGTTTTTGCAAGCATGTTTTTCATCAAATATAAGTCCACTAATGTATTAACCTGATATCAGAGTTTCTTAACTTATCAATGTCTAAAAATGAGGCTTTTATAAATTTATATGAACGAGACTGCAATACCAGGTGGAACACCTGGAGGGGAAAAAATGAAGTAGAATCTTTTTGCAGAATGTTCATGCTTTTCCAAAAATACAGATTTGTTTTTATTTTTGTATGTATGTGCAGCATTTTGTTTTAACACTGAAGAAAGTAATTGTAGATGGTAGTTGGTGACATTTCTTTTGAGCTTGAGTTGTTTGCTAATTCAGAGTCTAGTTTTGTCTTTTCTTAGAGCTTAACTAGAGGTAGCATAGAAGGCACTCCTTTTCTATGAAAATGTTGGCTTTTCTCTTTCCAGCTCTTCCATCTTTCCCTTGCTGAGGAATTGATTTGATTTTTTTTTTTCTTCCCTGTTGACATTAGGCACAGTATTGCTCTGAATTACAAGTTTACAAAGTGAGGTGCGGTGTCAATGACATGTAATTAAGTCTGTTGTATAGTCCTGACATTTACTGCTTATGTTGTGCTGGCTAGTTTGGTTTGTGAAGAGGAGGAAATGGTCAGCAAATAATAAAGCAAACAGGAAAATTGAAACATAAAGACCACTCATAGTGGAGCTTATAGCAGACTTGCTGACTTGCCTTAGCAGAGAGATATGGTAGAGAACCTCTGCTGTTCAGTTTTATTGAAACTGCCCTAAGTAAGTCTTTCTGTTGGCATATGTCCTCCATCCCCCCAAACCAAGATAATTCCTAAGTATCTGAGAAGCTGAGGAAGAAGTAACCAAAGACAATGCTCATGTTTGGAAGAAGTCAGACAATCAGTTAGCAAATACATTCAAGGAAAATTGGGAATTCCATGATTAACAAGATTCACCTATTCAGACTTCAATGGTTGTGTTTTCTGGTGCCTGGAATTTAGAATTCCATGTTTTAAATCTGTAGAATTTGCAATCAGGTAATTCTGTGGTCTTAATTTAAAACAAGGAATCAAGAATATCTGATGTATGAGCTTATTTCTGAGTCATTACAGCAAGTTCTTTGTGTGAAGAAGTTATCTCTCACTGGTTATTTATTCTAGCCCATGAAACTGTAATTAATCTTCTGAAATACTGTCATACTGCAGCCTCCACCCCCATAAGTTGCATCTTCTCAATTTGTCACTCTTAAATGGCTGCACTTCAGTTTTGGGATATTTTATGTTAAACCCAGTTTCCGCTTCCATTAAGTGAATGCTAGACAATGGTTTTTTTTGTGTTCTGATGCAGCACAATGTGGCATTTCATCTACCTCATTTGAGAGGAAGAAGACTTTTTGTGTCTTGGCTGTCTACATACTGATTTATCTGCCTGTGTTTTTCCTGGCTCGTGTGTAAGGCAACCTATCCAAAACAGACCTGTGGCTCTTCTGCCTGGCACTCTATTTTTCCAGAAACAGAGCTGTTTCCAAGCAGTGCAGAGCTGGCAGAGGCTCTGTGCTATCTTCCATGGTACAGGGATGCATCTACGGAAGCTCAGAGAAGATATATTTTTGTTGTATACAGGGCACAAAACCTTGTGAGGATCACAACCAGCTGTGGAATGGAAAGGGAAAGAACTGTGTTCCTCTTCATTTTCTTTCTCTCTGCCCTGCTGCCAGTCCCAAGCCGCAGCCTGGTCAGTGGTGGTAGCTGTGCCGTTGCCAGTGTGTGACTGCAGGTCAACAGCAGAAGGGTCTCTGTGGGCTTCCCTGGCCTGCAGACCAGTGGGATGAAGAATGGTGGTGGTGATGAAAGCTGCCATTAGCTTTTAAGATTAAGTATGGCCAACCTTTTTTCTGGCTAGCTGCCTTTTCCTTTTGTAATTGAAATTTTCTTAGACCGAGAAGGGAATTGATAATGACAAAAGCAACTATATTTTAGATCCTACAGTTCATTATATTTTTGCCTGTATAACATCCAAGGTCTTAGTCTTCCACAGAACCAACACCATCTGGAAAATGTATTTACTGGAGAGCCCTCTGTTTATCCAAAGGCTTAAAAATCAAAGGAAAGTCTCCATCAAATAATTATCTTCTGTTTGTTTCTATGCTGTCTTTGACCATTTAGTATAAATAGATGTATGAGAGAAGTTCAGGCTAGTACTACTCATAAAGTTCTAGAAGTATTTAAATTTATATTTTCAAAAGTGTTTCCAACTTTTTTTGAAGTTTTTGGAAGGCTTGGGATAGAAGTGTTTTTCACTCTTTTTACAAGACTCTTCTTGAGAGTCAGGCCATTTGTTGTAAAAAACAGAAGAAATATTGAAGATGAGGAAAGTTGTCCATCCCATACAGTGTGTACGTCTTAATACTTATCCACTACAATCTTTGATCTTTCATAAATCAGCAAAGGATGTCAGTGTGTGAACAGTGTTGTCCAATAGGTTATTTCAAACATGAAGGTGTTTATGATGGGTAGTCAGATTTCCGCTATATGGTACTCTAGCTTTTTACGAAAGAGTGTGCCACTGTGTGTGCCATAGAGCTTACTAACAAATTTATGTAGTCAAAATTTATGCAATTACAATTTGTATAAGCATTAAATAATTACTAAATGTGTATTTTGGTGTGCATGGCTGCTGATTTTAAATGTGATTGTGAGATAGCTTGGATACAGTACTATAATAATTGGTTTGATTTATGTAAGGTCTAAGGCCATGTGTTTGTATAAGAAATGCATTTGGACTTACACTTGTTTATTTCAGAATCAAAATATGAAGATGCATGAAATTAAATGCCTAGTGATTAAAAGAATGATTCTTAAAGCATCAACAAAATATGAGCTATCAAAACCTCAAAATTTAAATGAAGACAGTATCTTACCATTTTCTTTTCCCATTTTTCAAATCCTGTTTTGTTGTTTTCCGTGTTTTAAATTATGCAATTAAACCCACATACTGGTTATGAGAGCCTCTACTTCTCTGTAATAGAAATTAGTTTGTCCAATCCATCCCATCCCATCTCATCTCATCCCATCTCTACTTTAAAATCTTGGTCTCTGTGCTGCCTTGTGGTTCTTCTCTAGGGAAGATCTCCATTTTAGATTTTGTGTTTTGGGCAGTGGACATGACCCAAATACCAGAGCCAAAATCGTAGTCTTTGTGGAGACTGTGTAGACTTCTTTTCCTGACTGAAATATATTTGGCTATATCTATAATCATGTATGTTATGCTAAGTTGAGAATGAAGGGGAGAAGGAGTACTGCATGCTTTAAGTAAATATAAACAGTTAGGAAAAGTGTATTTTGTATTTACAGTTCGGCTGTGGGGAAACAACCACCGAATGAAAAATGTGAAGAACTTTGTGCACTTATTGGCTAATGGATGTCAGGCAGTGTGGTGATTTGCCTGCTTTATGGTTATTGAAAAATAATATACAGTGATTATGCAGATTTGACACCCAAACAGTCTATGGGGAATAAGCATAAATGTATGTGGGGGGAGAAAGCTATAATTCAGTTTCAGCATAATTCTGATTCAAAGCGGAGCTGAAGCAAGCTGTTCTCTAACAGTGGTGAAGGGACCACTCGCAGCCTTGGCATTGTGCTCTCTTCCACCTGACTTTACAGAGCAGGCTCATAGATAAGCTCATAGGACTTACAGCATACATGATGGGTTATACAGCTGCTGCCATGAGCTTAGCTGCTCTGCAAATGTGTGTGCTGGTAGCATAAGGAAAAGTAAATTTAATCAACATCTAAAGCCCAGGAACTTAAGTGAGTGGCATCCATTACCTGGAGGCTCTCTCCCTTCCGGCCTTGACTTACATGTGCTGTGAAGAAACAGAAGTGTGCTGTTTGTAATGTGGTGGTATTGAGGAATTTCTGCCTAGGTTTGGAGTTCTCTTTCTAGTGCATAGACACACAGTAAAAATACGATTCCTCCTTCTGAAGAGTGTTCAGTGTAGATACAGGATTTTTCACCCTTGATTGTAAAACTCTCGTCCTGGAGACCATTACAGTGCAGCTCACTGTGGAGTTTAAAGAGCAAACTGTATGGTGTTTTTAAGAAAAGAAGACAATACATTTTATGCCAGGACAGTTGCAGCTGACGGTTATTATCCTGGCACCAATTTACATCTAATAATCTGGCATATATTTTCTCTCTTAATACTTTCAGGAAAAATCTAAAATATCAGCAGAGGACAGCCAAATGAAAATGATTGTTGGCTAAAAGGGTTGGAGTCCATTTCTTACTCCATAAATCTGACTTATGAAAAGGCTGTGACAGAAAGTTATTTCATTCACAGATAAATCTGCTCCCTAGGTCAGTGTCCGTGACTGGTGGGAGCTGTGTGCTGGATGGGATAAAGGACAGGGTCAGACTTAGGGAGCTGCCCTGAGAAGAAGGGCATGTAGAGACACCTGTTAGGCTCTTTCAAACAAGCAGCACATGGGTGAAGGTGACTGGAGGGCTTATTCTGAGTATGAAAGTCCTTGAATTCAAAGCTGTACTGAAGAGCTGGGCAGTGACTATGGAGGACATACCAGTCTTCACTCTTACACTGTTGTATATTTACCAGCACTTTTCTACTAATCAGAACAGTAGAGCTGAACCCTGTTTTGAGGTGGTAAATAGAGAAGAACCTGTGCAAGACTAGGTAGGATGGAGTGTTTTAATACTGAGATATTTCAGGTCCATCCCCTCCCCTACTAAAAAGGTATTTTAAAATACTTCGTTTTTCATAACAGTCTTCTGTGGTGGAGAAGTGAGGCAAGAACAAAAATGCGCAATCTGCAGTAAGCTGTTTTATATTATGGTGTCCATCAAGGATTTCAGAATGCGCACTTTGGCTGCTGCTCAGGTGTTAAATTAAGAAAAAAAATGCACATGCAGTAATTTGGGCATTCTTTCCTTAGGAAATTTTTCAATAGCAAGAAAGAAGGTGCTTGTTAATTCACAAAATGTTGCTTACTATTTAGTCTGTGGTTTTGGATGTTTTGCACATTGGTCATGGCACAGTACCCTGTCCCTTCGGAGTCAGGCTATGTAAAAGAGCCTGACCCAGCCTGGAGGGGCTCTTTCCTTGGCCCTTGGACCATGGCATTCACTCACTTATGTGGAAAGCCTTATTTGAGCAACTCTAGTCAAAGGTTAAAAGCCCATGTAGAAAGGCAGTCTTTTAACTGCTCAGCTCCTTAACTGCGCTGTGCTCCATGGCCCCGAGGACTCAAATCTTGTGTTTGCAGTTGGATATCTGCCAAGAGCTGTTCATTGACACCACAGGTTTATAGTTATAATAAAAAGGACATGTGTGTACCAATAACATGTTATGTATCTGAGTTAAAGGTGGATCTTGAGGGCAAGATTTTCAGTAGTTTGCTATCTGGAAGCTACCAGTGAAGTATCTGCATGAATATAAGGCTTTTTGAAGCATGCAGTTGACCATTTGAAAGAGTGGTGCTTTTGCTTCAGACTTAAATAGTTGTTGGAATTATGTAATAATGAAATCTAAATTAATTGAATTACTAATATATGCTTTTGCATATTTTTAGGGGAAAAAAAACCAACCAGGAAACGGTGTCTGGAGCCAGAACTTCACCATATGTGTTCATACTAATCTTTATATTCATACCAAATGTTGCATTGGGTGCATGGGTTGGTTTGCTGGTTGGTTTTTAAAAGGGGAGAAGATGAGGCCTATATGTGTGAGGAGAGAGACAAGCAGTGTTGTCAGTCTTGGTTAGTTCTGAGTCATTGATATTTTTCCTAGAGGATGAATAACAAAGAATTTAATTTTGCCTTTCAAATAGTGGTTATAAGCAGTTATCTTCTGCAGTTTGTAATTTTTGTTTTGGTATCTTAAGTGCCTTGGATTGTGGGCATGAGACAAAAAACAATCAATGTGTGAGATAGAAAAGGAACTGTAGTATGTTCTTCTAAACTAAAGCCATATAAAAAAGAAAAAAACAAAAAAACCCACCAGATATACAAAATAAATTTCAAGAGTTATGGTTTTTGAGTTAGCGCCAAAGTGTAAGTTTATTAATTTTTCTGAAATCTTCGATGGAGCAGTAAACACTGCTTTTTGCCTCTTTAAGCTGCCATTTTTTTAGCTTCCTTTTTTCGAAGATAACCCAAAGTGATTTGGATGATCCACTTCTATATAGCTAAAGCTTATACTGCTGAAATGATTACTCTTATTTTTGATAAATGATTATTGTTATTTTAATAGGTTTTATTTTTTGTCTTGAACATAGAAATTAGCACTGGGTAATGGTTTGTGGATATGCAAGTTGTCACCAATGTATTTTTTTTTTTTAAAGTTTTTTAAAACAAGAGCATCTTTTACATGAGAGAAAATAGTCATTAAATGGAAACTGTTTATTTGGCTACAAGCCCTGAGTGTGCAGGAGACATGTTAGTAAGTCACTGACATATGGATGTGATCGCTGTTTCTTTGACCAGATTTGGTTTCTGCAGAGTGCGTGAGAAGGGAAGATAAATTTTGCCCTAGTAATACTGTAGTGACTCATAAATAAATGGTTACCCTTTGGTGCTTACAGTTTTCATTAAAGCGGCCTGAGCTTTGTTATTGACACCATAGGTTGCCTATTCAGGGAAATGCAGTAAAATTTATCAGTGTGCTTTCTACACCTAATAAATCATCCAAACAGGGAACCATATGGCAGATAAGACCTTGAAAATGTGGCTTCAGCATGTGAAGAGTCAAGTTGCTGAAATCTTGAATGATTACAGCTCGTGCATTTTCCCCTGGAATATCTTATAGTTATTTTACATGCCATTTTCTTGTTCATCCTATTGCCTTTTTGTCTCTCTCTCTCTCTCTCTCTCTCTTTCCCCCTCTTCTTTTTCAGCAGTACTGTGATTTCAGAAAAAAGTCGAAAGCAGATAAGACATTTTTATAATGCCTTGCTGGTAGGAGGAAGAGGGGCAGGGAGGAGCAGAGACTGATGGGAAAGGATGATATATGTGGCGGCTGTGTCCCAACTCTCCTCTAGCCCATTGTCATTAATCATGGCTATTAGTTTTTTCAGAGCTGCCTTGTCTGCACAGTGCCTCAGAAAAGCCATTGTTTTTTCATACCACAGTCCAGGGAAAGCAGCGGGGGGTGTGGGGGGGTATGGTTGGGACCGTCTATAGTACTCCTTTCTCCTGTCTGCTTGGATCCTTTTTTTTTCTCCCTTTCTTTTCTTCTTTTCTCTCTTT
>VZRL01003135.1:4345976-4434557 GCA_013397895.1 Origma solitaria | reverse complement strand
TTCCTGCCCCTTTCTTGAAGGGAAAAAGATCTCAGTTGGCTGTTTGTACCTGTGTGTAGGCACTTATCTGGTGACATAAACACAGGTCAGACAATTGTAATACATATTCACTGACTAGTAGCTTTGGTATGCACTCTGCCATCCTAAGGTGATTTTTTTTGGAAAAAAGAAAAAGATTTGGACTTGGACACCTTCTAATCGGAGGGCATTGGCAAGATGTGAAGACCTATCTACGATACATTTTAAGAGAGGCTTTTTAAAATCTCAGTGTTCTTTCTCCCTCAGTTAAAAAGACAGTTTTTGTCTAAAGTTGGTATGGCTCTGCAGCTGCTGTGTCCTTGACTGCTTCTTGTGTAGACAGAAAAGAAAATCTTCCCTTAAAAGTGCCATTCTAATGAAAACAAAAGCAATTGGAAAAAAAAAAACCCAAACTTTCCTAGTGGCAGAAAAATTAAAATGTAGTCAATCAAGGATCAGTCTAAAGTATGCTTTCCAAACATTATATTGGAATTTGTTGTTTTAAAAACCTTCACAAATATGTGCTGTGTAAAATATATAAACAACACTACTGATAATAGGGTTTATACATTCACAGATTGGCAGCCAAGGTACAGCAAGGATTTGTGCTTTGAAAATTCAGGCATGTTACTTGTAATGGCAAAGGAAACTTGCAAAGGTACAAATTTTGGTTACATTTTTTACAGAGAAAAATAACATATTGGTAAATTGATAACTTTTGGCTTTTAGAACATTTACAATATGAACATAGGTGCATGATCTAATTACACTTCTGCAGATTAAAAGGAAAAAATGCTAAAGCAAGTGGTCTTCGTGTTTACAGTTTCTACTCTATAATAAAGCAGTAATGGCTTGAAAGTTAAAGATTTCACAAACAGTGGTGGCTGGAGAGAAAGGTACTAATTCTTTAAAATATTCAATATTTTAAGTATCTGTCTTTTTGAATCAAATGGAGTGTTGATCCTTGTGATTATAAAAGTCCAAGTGCTTTGATATTTCTGGGGTTAAGGCATCTTCAGGAAATGGATAAGAAAAAAATTGGGATTTTTTCCCAACACTGTTTTAGAGAGCTTTAGTGTCTGAAACTTTAAACCAAGCACTTCCAACCTGTAGGTGAAGATGAAGCTCCTGCTACAGGATGGCAAGAAAACCATTCCTGCAATCATAATGCATCTCTGATGCAAAACATTTTTCTTTTTGCAGGATTGTTTTTGTTGTTAACGAGGTCTTTGGATTTTTAGGGCAATTATGCTTCTGACAGACCTGCTCCATAGCGAACTGGGCTACAGTTGTTTGTGAAACTTCTGCTACACCTAAGTGATTTAATTTCTTTTTTTCCCCCCTCCTATTTTGCTAATATCTCTGTGGTAATATATTTCTGGGGGAAGCCTGAAGAACTCAGTTTTCTCAATCTGCATGTGAATACAGAAGGGGAAGTTGGGATCTTGTGCAGCTTTTCATGAGCCTTGTAAAGCTGTTAATATTGTATACTAGGAATATAGTCTCTAGAGAGATTGGTTTTAAATTGTGGTTTCTGTGGTTGCTTAGTTATGCTAACATGGGATGATTAAAATTCCTCCTCAGGAAAAAACCCAACTTTTCCACTATGCTTTAAGAGATCCTATCACTAATGGTGTGGGCTGGTGGTTACCAAACCCTTGAATTAATAAGAAATTTATGTAAATTATTTTACTAGAGAAATGAGAAGATTGACTATTTTACTTTAGTTGTTATTAGTGGAAATTTTGCTAAGTTGATGTTTCCACTGAAAGTACTAGGCTGTGGGTAGGATCACTCTGTGTAGCTTAACTGGAGCCAAAAATTGGGCATGCAAAGGCATTCTCCATGATTAGATGGGCTCTGGTTTCTGATCTATTTTCTGGGTTTTGTTTTGTTTGTATTTGTCTAGTAAACAAATGCAGGTTTTGGTTGAGCTTATAGTCAGTATCAAGATGGGATTTTGAGAAAAGGATTTTGAATGCTACACTTAATACTGAGGTGCATGTGTCAGTGATCTATCCATACCTGAAAGAGGGTTTGGTGAGTGAGGTGACCTGATGGTTTGAAATTTGCACTTTTGACGTAGGAGTTTGTGATTCCTTCCTGAAAATGTGGTGTAGAATGAGCAGACAGTTGCTAACTTTCCAGTATACTGAGTATTTTTCTTCAGCTCTGTATGAGTGATTTCTTCTCAGTTTTGTTGGATGCTGAACTATTAAGAGCTTGTCAAGGTGAGGCTTTAGTTTTTCTGTAGATGACTGTGAGATGGAAATTGTTATATTCCTGGGAAAACCATTACTTACATGCCTCTAACACACAAATCCACTGACTGCATTGCAAGTGTCTATAGTATAAATTGCTGTATTCCCTGAACTGCGCAGTGTTTGCCCCCAGACTTCATTCTTGAGGGCTGGGATGCATGTTTAAATCTTCATCTTCATCTTATTCTGTTACTTTTCTTCTCCAAGCCTTGCTTATTTTTTCCCTCTTTTTTTCCCCTCCTGTTGTCTTCTCCAGACTCTTGTCTCTACCTTTGCGCATTGTAAGGAGATTACCCCAGACACAACAGTGTGCACTCTATGCTCTTAGTCTTTCCTGGAGTTAATCTTCTCGTTTTCAACATCAGAAAGGAAAAATCCCTGAAACATGACTATTACCAGATTTGCTTCTATCCTTGTGACTATCAGTGAACATATGTCATCTGGCATGAAAGATATATTCTTTTAAATTCCTGGGCTGGTTTATCAGGGATTTTTAGAGAGAAAACTGTGTTTATACATCCTTAATTCCTTATTTTGACATTGGCCCTCCACCTTTTTAACACCTGGGCACAGGTATGCTGTATGGTATGCTGAACAGGTATGTTTGGGAAGAACAATTTAAAATATATTTTTGATTATCTTGAAATATCAATAAAGATGGATGTGGGAAAAAGAACCAAATATTTTTTCTCTTTAGAAAGAAATTATTTTCTTTCTGTGTGATGAAAGAAGTGTATATGCATGGTAGTGCAAGATACAGCAATCAAAATAATGCAAGAAAAATAGCTGAAGCCGTAATTTGCTTTAATGAATTTGCTTTAATATATTTCTTGTTTAATTACATTCCAATCACTGAGTAAGGAAGTAGTTTCTGTGAGGAAGAAACCCCAGGAATAGTGTTTGGTGTGTAGTACTTTAAAAAACCCAAACAACCAAATGTCCATCTAGCTTGTGGATTATTATTCCATTGGCTTAATTAATACATTTTTTTTCAAAAATCTCTAGTAATGAACACTGAAATAATAATAATAAACCAGAAAATTAAATAAAGAAAAATAAAAGCCAAAAAATATTTTCTTTGATATAGCTGAGAAACTGGAAGCCTGGAACAGCATAAATAAATAAATAAATAATCTTATTCTGTAGTATGTATACACAGCACCGTGTGCCTTTTCTACAATTTTTATTTTCTGCAAAGTCATATGTTTTTAGCTGTGATTGTGGCCTGTGCCAAATGGTTCACCTTGTCTTGCGTAATGAGTATAAACAACTGGTCACCGCACTGACCAATGAAACTAATAAAGATGTATGGCACTGTGCTTGCCTAGGGAGTCACATACTGAGTCCTAAACTATATGTGACATTTATACTAAAGTAACATGGTTCCAAACTCTCTCACTCTTTGCTTACAAATTCTGAAGAAGAACAAACTATTTGACTGATGGTTTGCTAAATTTAATATGCTTAGCAAGTGAAATTATTGCCTACTCTAATGCTGTGTAATTATTAAGATACACTGCTTTTAAAAATACCAAGTGAATAATATTGATTTAGTGAACTGCTATTTAGAAAAATGCCAGCAAAGGAGGAATATTTTATTTTAGCTGCCTTAGAGCTGTAATGGGTCTGTACTGAGATATGCATGTGGAAATAAATTATGCACAAGGTAAACTATTTCGTTATACAGTACCCATAATATTAATTAAGCTGTAATTTTACCAACAAAGCTTTAATTTAACAAATAAACAGGAATCATCTGTACTGTTCTTTGAAATATACAACTTTGGGGCTGTAATAAAACATTCAGGAGCACCTGCAATTAATTTTAAAGCAAATAGTGGGACTAGCAACTTTAAAGGGTAATTGTAATTTATAATTTATTTATTTGACTTATACTGGATATAATTACAGTTATAATGCATTATTATTTTCATTCAAATGTTAGATCTATCTAGTTTACATTTAAAGTGGGCAGATCGGGGTAATAATAGCATATATATTTTCTACTCTTCACAAGAACGTGCAAAGTAATAGATGCAGATGGATCATTGTCATCCAGAGCAGTTTCAAAGACACTTTAGCTTACATTAAAATAGATGCGTGTATTTTCTCTTTATCAAGACATTTATGCTATGTTCAGAAGTTCTCTGAATGCCACATTTCTACAGTAAATCTCCTAAAGTATTGGTATGACTGGGTGGTATTTGTATTGGAGTATCACGTCTCACAATTTTGCTAGAAATGCTAAAAGTGGCTGACTGTGGCTGTCCTGTTTGCCATTTTTTTAAAAGAAAATTTTCAAGACCATTACACTTTTCAAATTCTATTTATGATTTTTATTTGTATTTCTGTGTGGAGAAATAGAACTGAGAGAAATACTGGTGCAGAAAAAAGGAAGCAATTATATGGGCCTGTTTTGTTTGTGGCTAAGAGAATGCTGAAGTGGCAGATTTGCAAATTTGTAAGCGAGGAAAGCTTAGTGTTCATCTTTATCAGCCAAAGTGGTTTCTTGTTAGCTGAGCAGCAAGCTAGAAAGCGACCGATTTTGACAACATAATTTACATCTTTGTATAAAACTATTGCTGGCAGCTGAACTAATTTGCGCTGGATTAGGTTGTTTGTCTCTGCTGCTGACTAACCATGCAATCTATCAGGGACCGTTTTCAAATATCACTTTTCAACTGTGCCCTTGAGAGGAGGAATTGATCGGGAATATACAGAGTAAAATTACTCCAATAACTTTATAGAAAAAACAATTACTGAATCATACAGATGTGAATAATTCTGAAGAGCTGAAATAAATGTAATGAATTTAGCTCTGTGCCTATCTCTAATGTACATACGCCCAATGTATTAACATAAACCACTCTTTTGTTTGTTATTTTCCCATTCCTTTGAACACTAAGGAAGGTTGGTGGTGCATGAATAGACACGGAGCTATACTAACCTTCTGGAATACAGTCTGAGTTGTGTTTGTGAGATTATCTTTTCTTTCAACCGCGCTTTGCAGTTCCTTCCCTTAGAATGCATAGGAACGTTCTCTGTTGTGTAAATGCAGAATAGCTTTGCCAGCTTTTCCAATGGAATTGTTAGTTTGACTTTGATGAAAAGAAGTGCTACCAACACAAATCCATGCATACTTTATCATGTATTCTACATACAAACATGCCACCAATTTTATAACAGGAAGAAAAATACTATGGTTCTGGTTTTTATTATGAATGTGGTAGTATTTTCTTCCTCTCCTCTAAGATTATGGATAACAGAAGAATGTAAGGGAGGAAAACCTGGTTTTGCAACTGATAACCAATCCTTAGTTGTTTATAAGATGCTCTAGATTAGCTAGCAAACAAAAAACCATTAAGCACCTATTATTTTAAAGCAGTGGGTACATTTTTCATCACATTTCTCTGATGAATTTTCACTTGTGCATCCTGCTGGAGGTAATTAATTGCTTTCAGTTCAGAGGAGTAATAATGCAATAAATTATGCTGGTATTTCTTGTCAGGGAAGAATCATATTGCTGCTTCCTTACTAAAGCAGGACTAATAATGTAGCTGGAGCCACAGACTCAGAAAGTACCTGTACCATTAAAATTTATGTAAGGAATCAGAAGACTAACTACTCCCTAGAATTACATTAAAAAGCTGATTCTTCTCTGTAAAAGTGGCCTCTTGTGATGACAGCGCAAGAAATGGGAGACTGATGCTGTGTCTTCATATATATTCCTTTTTTTTTTGACCTTGGGCATGTTACTTAACCTGCCTATGCTTCAGTTCCCTAGCTATGAAACAAGGATGGTGGTACTGGCATTCACATTGACCTTGAGGCTTTACTAAATTAACATTAAAGTTGCTTGATAGTGTAAGGAGCAGGAATCCAGGTCAGTTTATTATTTCATGATTATCGATGAGTACATCTGCTGATATTTTTTCTTTGAATTGCAGTACTCTAAAGAGAATTATTTTAGGTACCACTGTCATATCAAAATAGTTACTCATAATGACACATAAGTTAAATAATGCTGTTGTCTTGAGTTATGTTTTAGTTGAGGAAAAAATGGAGAAATGTGTTAATGCCTAGTGGAAGGATGTTCCAAGTGATAGCTAATGCAGAGTGGCCAAAGCTTTGTGACAATAATACCTTGTTATCATTAAAGTCGCCTTTAGCCAGTGGTTTCCAGGCTGGCATCTGAGTGGACAGGTAATACGTAGCACTGAGTGATGTTGCAGCATCTCTTTGATGTCCAGGCTCTCCAGAAACAAGTATGCACATGATGGATGATCATGCTTGGAAATAATTCCCATTCTGAAGTTGCAGACAGCTGTAAGGTTGGTAAGCTAAGCAGTTACAAGAAATATTAAATTTGCATCCCTGTTAATGTTACCTATAGTAATTTAAAAAAAACCACCAGACCCCCAACCCTTTCAGTATTTGTTTCTTACTGGAAATCTTCCATATGGTTTAACCAAAACTGTCATTCTGACTTTGCAGCCACTGTTGCAAACGCATATGTGGGTAACTAAATGCTCTCTCTCCCTCTCACTCAAAGAAGACTGTAAATAATAAAAAGATTGAATCCCTGCATGATTCTTTATCGGGGATGGAGACTGTAATGGACACATCACCCAAGGGACTGTAACATGGGCATGCACAGCTTGCCATCCTTCATGTTCAGTAGGTGCAGGAAAAAGATCCAAAGGGGACTTGGACTAACAATCAATTCCCAGGTATTTGTTAACAGCAGATAAAAACTCAAGAACCCTTCTGTCAGAATCTGGAATGGAGTTTAATGTAGTAGGCACAGAGGAGCAGAAAACTTTTATTTCTCCTTTCACATTTCACCTCTCTACCTTCCTTCATCTAACTTTTCTTCAGCATTCCCACTCCCTGGGTTCTTATTGAAGTCACCCTGGTTCCCACCTCCATGTCAGGTTACTTTCTATTACCTCCTGGCTTTCTCTTCGTTGGCTTACAAATAAATAATTTCTTGGTTTCTTTTCTTGATTAATCCTGTTCTCATTACTGGTTCCTTACTCAAGCTTTCTGAAAGGTCACTGCTTTGTCTGAGCAGGGGAAGGTGAATTTTGTCATCAGGGAAGAATGAGCTTGGCAAGTTAATTGTGAATGTTCTTCAGATTTCTAGAGAGTATGGATAAGTCTTCATTGATTTCTTCTAAAGTCTTTGATTTGATGAGACTTTAACAAGGATAGGAAGCACGCTAAGCAATTGATATTTAGTGAGGTTTTAGAAAACACCCGTGAATACTGAAGAAATTCAATGTCTCTATTTAAAATTACTTTGAAAAATTTTAGGAGTTCAAAAGCAATGCCTTAAACTCTCACAGTTTTGCTGGCTGATGGATGATCTCTCATTCTCAGTTGTCCTTTCAGGCATTCTGCTGTTTTACAGACTCATCATCGCAGCATATGGTAGTTGGGCATTTGAATATTTCGAAGTGTATTGATTCAGTTTTAGCTAATAAAGGGGAGTTGGGTGCTTTCTTATGTCATTCTAAGTAGATTGCAAATATCAGTTTTTCAACTGGAAGACACAATATGGGTGAAAACTTACAAGCAGCCTAGACTAGAGGTATTGAGAAGTTACTGCCATGTTTGGCCTTCAGCTCTGCCAGTACAGCCCTGTCAGCCAAAGTGTACTCAATTTGTTCCAGTTTGGGGCCTTTTTTTGGCCGAGAATTTCAGATAAGCTGAATTATTATTCAAAGAATGGTAGTCTTATAATGAAACCTGAGTGATAGGAAGCGACCTGGCATTTCATTATGTCTTTTGACCTAAGCAGGGTTTCAGCTTGACCTTCTAGGCTACAGAAGCTTTTGTACTAAAGCTCTTTCACTTGTCTGGGATCTACTGTTGTGTGCAGAAGTGAGAGCTGGTTGAATGGGATGCTTAGGAGTTGAACGACACAGCTCTGTGGTCCTTTGAGGTTTTTTTGTTTGCCTGTCTTTTTTGGATTTGGTTTTTTTCTTGGTTTTTTTTTTTTTTTGCATGTGGTTTTTTAAAAGAACTTGCAAGATTAAAGCCTTCAGAACTAAAAATGTAAGTTTTCATCTTGTATAGGGAATACCATGTTCCCTATGCCAGCATTCTATGAGAAAGTTGTCTTGAATGAAGGGAGCTCAGATGAAAAACATTTTCTCCTTTTTCTGACATGAAGATTGGAGAAGCTAACAGTTGCAGGGAGATTCTTACAGTGGGTATTGGCAATCGACTGTGTTTTCCTTCACTCTTCTGTCTCTTGGATTGTTAATGGAAATATCACTTCTAAATGAAACACAGAGTTTTAAGGAAGAATACCCCATACTTGCCAACATTTTTTCCCTCTAGGCTGGAGCAGCACAGCTTTACTCTTATTGCAGACCAGTCATCAGATTCTTTGTGTTTAGAAATCCTTTTTTTTTTTCTTTTTCCCTTTTTCATCCTTATCTTTGGCTCCCTAGGTACGGTTGCAGTTCATAGCTCTTCAGCTGCAGTTGCAGTTCATAGCTTTGCCAGATCTCCCTACCCCAGTTACTGAAAAAAAGTCTTTTAGATCCTTAGGCCTCAACTTAACAATTGTAGTGCATAGGATGAGCCTTTCTGGTGACAAACTGTCCCCTCGTCTTGAGCTGCTACGTGGTCCTAGACAGCTGATGGCAATAAAGTATTTGTCACAAAGGTGCTATCACCTGACTGTCTCTGTTATGGGATTGATGGCATTTTTAAGGGTAGATAAGACTTTGCCCAGCTGTTCCAGTTCTTTGTATGGTGCCAAGCTCTCCCCTTTTAATAATTTTTTACTTTTGAGATAATAATAACAAAGTGGTGACAAGGTGTGAATTTTTAAAAAGTTGTTTGTTCCCATTCCATACCAGAAATAAAGCAAATATTTAAGCCACCAGTTTTTCTGGGGGCTTTTGCAGGTGTAGGAGCACTTTTGGGAATGCCTTGTTGAGAAGGTCTCATCTAAATCAAATAATTTTGAAAACCCAGATAATCAGCAAGTAAAATACTCTGATTACCTTGTATAAAAATGGCTGTTGCTTAAACTGCTTCGTGTGTTCAAATGAGCACTGCTGGATCGTTTCCTCTTTTTCCTGTCTGTATTGCACCCTTCCACCTGATCAGGGTTATCAGACAGTTTGACTCGTGTTTGATGGACTTCTCCCAGTTCAGTGCTGTTGAACAGGAGAAAAAATGGTTGGTGAGCAGTTATTAAAGCTTGTGAGTGCTCTCCAGACCTGCACTTTGGGTATTTAATGCCTGAAGTACATGTTTTGAGACAGGGTGCAAAAAGTGATTCATCACAGCATGCCATGTTCTGTTTTTGTAGTACAGACTGCAGAAAAAGAGAACTTTTTTTCCAACTAGATTTGAGAGTTAGTGATCCGGCCAACTACAAAATTCTCTTATGTATCAGCTAGAGTTGACTCCTCTGTGAAGAGAGTTAACTCACCTGTTTTCAGTTCATAGGTTTAAATTTTCTGGCTGCTAGCAAGGCTTCTTGCTAATCATAGAATGGGTCAGGAAAGAATGTAGAGATGAGACTTCAGTTTTACCCTTGACAGAATGTGGCTGTCCTCACTTTATTGATGCCAGATGATTTAGCAAGCCTACTATTTTCACTTACCTAGATACTGAGTCAGTTCATGTTTCATTCATAGGAATCTTGCAAGCTGGGTTTTTAAAACAATTTTCATAGAATTCTAACTTTTTGCTTGGGCATATTGTTTTTTTTATTAATGATTAATAGTTTCGAGCAATGAGATCTGAGTTACCATGCTCTGTAGAAATAGTTGGTTGCCTTTCTGATGCAGCCTCTAAGCATCCTAGGAATGTTACCTCATCCTCTGAGTCCTACTATGCCAGAGTGGGCAAAAGATCCTTTTTGCCCAGCAAATAAATCTGTTCTGTGACTGCTTGTTTTAAGACTTAGGCTGAGCATTGTCCCTGAAGTATGGAGTGTACTGAATGGACAAATCTTCCTGCGTTGCCAAAGCTTCCATTTTGTGAGCATGATAAATTTAGACACTGCTGTAAGTAAGAAGTCTGTCACTTCCCCTCCTGCAGTCATACCGAGCTCCATATTGAGCTTCAAGCCTGATGTGCTGTGTAAAGCAGGCAGGTGTGCAGGCTCAACATCTGTAGGAATAACCTAGGTAAACATCCCATAATTTTGAAAAACATGGTGGTTTGATGGATATTCACTATGACTGGGCAAAGCCCAAGTTTTGTCAGGGTGCTCTACACTGCAGACTACATACAGCCTGTGAGCTGCTGAGCTGCTGGGGGCCCTGCTGAAGTCTCCTGTGGATAAAGTGAAGGACTGCACCTCACACTGGCCAAACAACACCCACACACAATGCTCCTGTGCTTCTTGCACAAGTCCAAAGATCAAAGATGCACGAGATCAAAAGGCTCCTGGGTCTTTGTCCTTTTGTCTTTTATCAGCCACCTTTGGTTGGCCTCTTGGTGAGAGCTTCTCAGAGATGCTCTTTTTCCAGGGTGCTGGAGGGTGGACTAGAACCTGATCTTAAGTGGCCAGTGTGGGTAGCCAAGGGCTTGCTGTTGCCAGCCAGCTCAGCCTCAGCTCTGACCTCACCGGAGACTCTTGAATCTGTCAGGCTGTCATCTCCAATGGCATCAGCCAGAGCCCTTTGCCAGGCTGCTTGCTGCTGATTCTCTCCTCGCAACTGTATCAAAATCCTATTCTGCCAAAGAAGGCTCTGTAATGACGTTGTTTGTGCAGACAAATAGTTAAAATTTCACATCTAAAAGATTAAATATTGTAATCGCATAATTAGAAAAAATGTTACATGATTTAACATAGCATTTTTCTATTTATGTAAGTGACAACTAATGGTTTCTTTTTTCTCCTAGCTTTAGGAAAGATTCTTCAACTTTGTAATTTTAAAACATTTTCTCCTACACATGTCATTGTTCTTTTTAATAGGATCTGCCAGAACAACTCTGAGCAAAAGCTCTGCATTTTCACATTATTATCTCATTGTCTATCCCTAGTGTTATAGCCTTACTGTGACTTCCTAACTAATCAGCTATTTCAACTTTCATTCCATAAGCTTTATGTCTGAGTGTAATTAAATGAGCATTAAGTCCTTTTTTTACTAGCAAAGCCTGAAAGTTCTGATATTACAGTAATAAGTGTGAAGTGAATTTTGAATGGCATTTATATCCTTTCATGGGCTCTAAATGTTTGATTTGCATAACTAGTTAAAATGATATCAGAGCAGCATATTGATTTAATTCCATCTCAGAAAACTGTTAATTAATAATGATAATAAATGTGTCAGTCCTTTATTATCTGCTTTGAATTGGTGATGATGTCTATATTAATACTACTTCAGTAATAGACCTCTGCTGGCTATTGTTGGCAAAGCTTTGACGGCTTGAATAACTAGCAATCAGAATTTATAAAATTTATTGCAGATCAGATTTTAAAAAAATAGTCATTTTATCACATGTGTGATTTTATTAACACCTACTACTTAACATTTTATTTAAATAAATCACTAAGAACAGAAACTGGCAAGGCTTTTGAACAAAGAAGAGGTTTGAATTTCTTAAACTTTTTTTGTCCTTGCGAGTTAGATTGTAAAGAATGAACACACTCCCTTCATGTAAAGGAGATAATGGAAAGAACTATGTACATTTCAGTTTTCCTTAACACTTTTAAAGCATTATCTTTTAAAAATCCCAAAATATACTAGGGCTATTTTGTGGAAAAGAGATGCTTGGCCAGTAGAGGTTTTCTTTTTATTGCTGTTGTTTTGTTATATGTTTTTAATAATCTTGTGATATGTGTTACTTTGACTCCTTATTTCAGAATAAAATTAGATTATAACCTATTCATTTTTTTACTATCACTGTTTAGTGTAAAAACAGAATTAATTTAAGATCTTACTTTCATTTTTCCCGTTTGGACACTGGCAAAAGAGTCCTTTGTCTGTGCTGTTTAAGACTGGATTTTGGTTCCTTTTTCAGCAAGGAACATTAACTGTCCTAATATTCAGCACCACACTACCTTACGGAACTGCATTACAAGTGTCTAGAAAGGAAATCACTCAGCTTTTGTCAGCAGATAATGTTCTGTACACTCCCTTTTAGATGAAGAAATATTTAGGAAACTGACTTTGGAGGCACTGGATCTAGTTTGCATGGACCTTTAATGTAGGTCTTGAATCACTTTTTTTTTTTTTTTTTTTTTAAGTATCTTCTCTCTTAATGTTTACTTTCTCTGCAGCTGAATATTTGGGCTCTTGACTTTATATATATGTGTTGTGTGTGCTAAAAACTAGAGCAGCAATTCAGCTGCTGATAAAACTTAATGTTAGCAATACCCAAGTGAAGTGCATTGCTTGCCTGCCAAATTTAATGCTCTGATTGCAATTTTAATCACAAAAATTAAATTCTTAAGTATCTGAAATGTTTGTTTTCTTACGATGCCTTGGAAAAATCAGTGCCTTAAAACTGATGGCCTCTTCCTGTAGAGAAATACAGCTGATTAATATGAGTAGCTCTAAGGACAGAAAAGAAGAGAGTGACAAAATACTGTCATGCTTCTTGTTTTCTAAGCACAATTCTTTTCTAAGTTACCTGCACGTGGTATTGCATGGACAGCAGTGAACTTGTCTGCTCTGATGTGAACAGACACCATATGAAAATGGTTACATAGCACCAAAGCTAAGATTACAAATTCTGTTAGGAGGGAGTTAAAAGCACAGTAAGAAAAACCAAACCTGAATTTTACAAGTAACATCAAATTTCTGAGTTCTTCTGTTTTTGTTTGCACAACTGTGGTGATAACTGTGATAGCAAAACGATATTATTTTTTGTTTTCTTACAGTGATAGTTTATGGTTACCAAAAATTCCATATAAACAGAGGAGATTTTTTTATTTTTAATATTAAAATTTTGAATTTAACCACTGAAATTCTTTGTGTTTCTGGAATACTACTGGAAGTGCATTGCTTTCTGATAATTCTTGTTTGCCAATTGAGCTACATTTGGCAAAGTTTTGTTCTGATTTTACTCAATGTTAGAATAAGTCTCTAGTTCACACTTTTGTGATCTTTAGCCAGCACTGTAGGGCATGGTGATGATGACTCAAAGGAAAATACTGTCTCTCTCTTTTAAAGGATGGGCAGGAAAGCACGATTTAAATGGTGAGTGTTCTAAGTACCTACTAATAAGTGCATGTTTTAGAAAATATCCACCAGTCTTCTACACTGTTCAAATATTGAGATCCAAATTTATCCCCCTATCCATGTTGACAGATAGTGAGCACATCTTGCTTGGATGTTGTGTACTCTCTCTTAAGAAGCTCTGATCTGGTTTTCAGTGCTCCAGGAAGGCGATATCATATGTCCAGCTTTGTCAGACCACATCCATTCACCCCCCATACATTGCTGATTCAACATTTCTCCTCAAAAAATGGAAAATTGCTCCACTTCCACTGGAAAACTTTGGCCACCTGGTTTTCATGGAGTTGGTAATTTTAGTTTATTTCCTTTTCTGAAGCCTCCTTCAAAAGTTTGTTAGCCTTTGAAGCTGGGAGAGAGACAGTGTGGAAGCCTAAGAATAGAGGCAAAATGTTGTATTATGTTTGCTTTGCCAGTGGGCTGCCCTTTTATGTATTTTCTGAAGTTCCTGACAAGATGATACATGTTGAGATGAATAGCCATCAGTTACATTTAAAAATGCCTTTTCTCTTTCTGTAATGCTTTCCTAAATTACTGGGATCTTAAGCTACACCTGGGTATTCATATAGAAATTCTAACTAGTTTTTCAGAACTCATCTTTGCTGTATTTGTTTGAGACAATGTTAAGCACAGACCGTTGGAACAGCCTGTTAAGACACAGACAACACTACTGGCCCTTGAAACTTCATAAACGTAATAGAGGGGGGTTAACTATCCCTGCTGGAGTTTATCCAGAACCCTGGAATTAAAATCCCTACTGGTGGCTTGGTTTAGTTTGGTCTTGCTTTTGTTTGCTTGTTTTGTTTCAGGATTTCTTTGTGGCTTTCTTTGTTTTGTTTCTTTAATGTCAGTATTAGACATTTTGTAGATAAAAGCAGCAAGAATCTTGATTTATTGAATTATGTTTGCTTTTCTTTGTTGTTTGTGCCTTTTTTTCCCCTCCGCTAAATTTAATGACTCCACTCTCGCAATGTTGGGTGAGGAGCCATAGCAAGACGATGCTGGTAAATGATTTTAACTTACACTTTAAAAAAAGCTAAGCTGCATAAAACATATTCACTCATCACCCCAGGTCCCCCTCCTTACCCCCAAGTTGTCTTCTGTTCCCCCCTCTCCCCAGTTTTATGTGAACATTGAAATATATTTATGGTTTTCTCTACTGGCATAAATCAGATGTAGGTGACAATATATCCAAATAACCACTTTGATGCATGGTTTTTGTTAATAATTATGTGCTGCTAATAATTAACAGGTGTGTGAAAAAATGAATTAGTAATGAGGAGAGAGTTTGTAAGCCGTCTGTTATCATCCCTTGACAAATGCAAGCAAGGGCATAAGCTGAATACAAAGGCCCTTGATTATAGTTTAATGGTATTTGATAAGTTAACCCCTTTTGTCACATAATGATGCTGAGCTTTTATTGTGGGAAGTTTGTTGTCTTATAGTGGCAACATCTTTTTCTGTAATCCAGACTTTTTAAAAAGAAAGGAGTCAGTAAAAAATTCAGAGTATCTGTGACTTAAGATTTTGAACTCCGTTTTCAAAGTAACTTGAGAAGTTTTTAAAATTTTGTTCAGTATTCAGTGGTTATTGAAAAAGAAGCTTTCATGGGCTCTTCCTCAAATTATGGGTGGGAGCAAGTGGATCTATAAACTGTCCATGTTCCCTGAGTTTCAGTCCTTCAGACAATGAACCCTTTCAACCATCTGCAAGAGAGACTTGTGCCAGGGAAGTACAAGGTTTCCGAAGTGGCAGTTTTGGTCTCTTAAGCATGAAAAATATGCTTATTGGTCTTCACAAAAAAAAAGTGTGATTTTGATTCTGGTGTGGTCTCCTAAATATGCTCAGAAAATTCTTGTTTTCAATAGCTGAGATCCTGGTTTAGCTGTGTGCTTCTAACCAGTTGCTGTTTGTGGATAAAGTTAACAGACAAATGACTCCAGTTGAATAATTTAAAATTTATCTCTAAAAAGTAAAGAAGGCTGTTTGGTTTTGCCCGGATAATTTTGTCAGACCTTTGTATTGTTATGGTTTATCTGATATTTGGTGGTTTTTTATTATTGATTTCTGATAGTTTAGTCCACTATTTTTTTGTGAGGTCATTCTCTTTCTGTTCTATTTGTTTTATTTTTCAGCTGGCCTCTTTGTCTTTAAATGTGTGATGTATGTCTGTGAACAGCTGTTTGACTTCAGAACTTGAAATTAAGATATTAAATTTATGAGAGAAGAATACATGAAAAGACATTATACTATGCTCATGACCATAGAATAGCTTGAAAGATATAATATACTTTACCTAAAAAAAGATCTGGATCTGCAAAGCAGGATAGCTGCAGGCACTTCTATTTAGTGTTTGAAATGTGTTTACTTTTGTGTTGAGAGACAATAAAAAAAAGTTACTACCTTGTTGCTTCCATTCCTATATTGTCATCTTTGCTGGCAATAACAGGTAAAATATTTGGGATGTGGTTTATTTAGAGAGGAAAAAAGCTTAGAGGGTTTATCAGTGTGGGACTTGCATATGTAGAGACACCAGAAGTACGCCAAAACTTAATTTGGTGCTTTTTGAGGTTGGTTGGTTTTGAGGCATGGCTTTAGGGGAGATCAGTCAATTTTCTGAGCAGGAGCTTTGTGTTGAGTCAATAGTATCTTTCAAGAAGACTGTGGAGAAAAAAGATGTTGTATTATTAAGTTATTCAGAAGAAAAGTGCTCTTGAAAACTCTCAAATGCTGATTAATTGTTCAATGTTTCATTGACAGATTTTCCTATTTCCTTCATAAACTCTAGCAGAAGGTCTCCTGTGATTTGAAAGACAGACAGTGTTTTTGGGTCAGTGCTCATTCATGGCATGGCAGTCAATGGAATATTACTATTTTATTCTAAAGATGGTGTTCTGTCTACTTAGGTACTGCAGGATATTACACAAGATCAGCATAGTCCCTGAAATCAGTGACTGCAGTACTTGAAGGGAGGAGCTGATACTCCTGCATGAACACTTGTGAACCGTGGGGAGCCTTGCTAGCTAATGAAGCTCACAGGTTTAGCACTGACCCATCCTGACTTAAATACAGTCTTTGGAATCTTTCTATAGCATGGAAGTCATGTTCTTTAATACACTACATTAGCATTCCACTGGTTTTTTTTATAGGTAACTTTTTTGAAAAGTCAGTGCTCTTAAATACTCTGAGATTTGCAAGGATTTTTCCTTTGTTATTTGAAGGTGGGATCTGACTCTTGAAGTTTGGTGTTCTTACATTCCTGTTAGTTAACAGAAGGGAGTTCCAAGCTGCTTGGTTTGAAACCCATGCCTGTTTGTTATCTTTGTTCCTTTTTTTGAGTCCTTTTTTCAGTGACCCTTTTGAGGAAGTGGAATCAGTCTAACTCATTTGCTTCCCAGAAGTGAGAGACATAACATTGCCTAAGACTGCTACGTGGCACTGTTGGAAGCAGTCACTTGGTCTTTTTTTCATTGGAGTGAGCTGATCTGCAGGAAGCGATAAAAGCTCATCCTCTGACCTTCAGGAGGGCCTGCAGGCCCACTCTGCCCCTTGGGGAATTCAGTCAGTCTCCAAGGTGGCTTGCTGCACAGACTGAACCCTGGGTTTTTTTGCATCTATCAGGTTAGTTTGGTTTGGTTGCAGCCAGGTGATTGTTTCAGTTGGCAGATCGATGAGGGAGTCATATTTTATGATTTTGAAACTGAGAAGTTAGTTGGCAAGCGTGTGTTGCTAATCAATTTGGATGACTCTGAATGCTTTCTAAGAGCTCCTCATATAGGTAATGAACCAAACCTGCTCAAACCTATGTGAGATGAGTATCAAAGCAAATGCCTGTAGTTTGCTGTGTTTGTATAATATACGTAGTGAATGACTGGTCTTCAGCCTTTTATTGCCACTGCTTTTGCACAGTGAACTAAAATATCCTTCTTTTTATCTTCAGTTCTTCATTTCCTTTTTTAATAAGCAACTTCCCAAAGGGGAGCGTTGCATTTGTTAACCAGTGTTCAGTGACTGGTGCGTCAGCTCAGCTGTGCAACATGCCAACACTAACTGCTCCTAAATAACATCTATTTGCATAGTGCATTGAGAGCTGTGAACTCTCCTCTCATTAAGTGTGTGAGAACTCTCGCTCAACCAGAAACACTAAAAATTGAGCTGCACTCCTGTGGGGTTTTTCTACCGTGAGCCCTTCCAGTGTATTATACCACTGTGACACTTTGTGGGGTGACGTTGCAATGAAGGAAAGGAATAAAGTAAAGGGATCGCATGCCTTGGCTTCCCATCTAAACTGTTTCATATGCTCTTCTGCCTTATTCTTCCCTCTTACACATTTCTAGATGGGGTTTAATGTTTTTGGTAATATTTCAACAATAGTCATTTAATGGTGGAGTGAGAAGGAAATGAATAATCTATTGAAAACACCCCATTGCCAAATTCAGCACTCTTGAACTTCAGTTGTGCAGTTCTTTGTGTGAAATTATGTAGTGATGTCCAGCAGTATTTTATTGCAAGTTATGTTTTGTAATACTTGAGCAATATATAACTGTGATCAATGTTGTGACCTCAGGGAAATTGCTTATATAATTACAGAAAGTTTACAGTAGTAAGACAAGGAATGGGGGAAAATATATCACTGTAAAATATAAATATGTTTAAATTACATTTAGGATTTGGAATAGTTCCTTGCTTGTGTTTTACAGAGTAATCTGTGATTTAAATCAGGTTTAGTTGTGGGGTTTTTTTCTAAATTGGGTATTATAAATCAAGAGTAGTTGCTGCATATAGCACACAAGAGGATTTCTTATACATTTTAATGTTGCATAAGTAAGAAATACCAGTAGTTCAGCAGTAAAATTGCAAATGTAAGCAAAAGTGAAGATTTTTCTAAATTTAACTAGGTTGCATTTGTTTAGTAAACTCTAGCAATAATTTACTGTTTTATTGCGTTTGCTGTTGAGAACTTGCTAACTTAAAACAGGGAGGAGGGATAAAGGAAGGAGCTGTGTTATAATTGCTCTGGAACTGGGGGGACCAGATAGAAGAGGAGAAAATACGAAATTGTCTGCATACAATAGGTTAAAGTAGAGAAAATAAATCTTGGTAAGATAATATGTGTCTGCAGAAGACTAAGAAACTTCTGGTAATGTGCATTCTGTATTTATGGGATAGAACAATTCCTCATAAAAACATCAAGCTCAAGATGTTGTAGTTACGCTTTCTTAAGTCTTCAGACACATAAAAGATAATAGGCAGCTTTTCTGATTAGTGAGTTTCAATATGTAAAAAATAGAAATTCTGGTAGTTAAGCTTTAAAACAAAATAAGCACCTTTGTTTTGTAAATAAGGAGGTTTAAAACTTGATTTGAATTTGCTCTACAGTTCTGCCTATGCATGCTTTATCTCTGAGTAGATTTCTATATCTCTCGGTCTGTTAATATAAAACCTGGCTTAGTTTAACTGTGGTTTGAAAGAAGTGAACACTGGGATTGGTCTGGATGATGTTGATTAATAGGTGTGTGAGGGTGAAAGACTCCAGGGCCAAGCAGTAGGTCCATCTTGGTGGCATCTGATGTTGATTGGCTTTGTCCTGCGCGGCTGCGCTGGAAGAGCGGACATTAAGATTAAGTGATGCTGTCGTGTTGAGGAGCGCTGCACTGCATCATTCTGGGAAGAGACAGCTGTGGTGGTTAATCCTTCATCACCAAGGGAGTGCTGCCAGCAGAAAGATATACAGCCAAAGATAACCCTCCATAACTTGTGCTAAAGATCAGAAAACTTTGAATTCACATCCATCTGCTTAGTCTGGGGTGAAGATGAAAGATAGGCAGAGTAGGAAATAAAAAAACCTCCTATGGGATTAATCTTAGACAGAACATGCAGCACACACTGAAAAGGCAGGAGCTAAATTTTTACATGTTATCTTGAAAGAAATGGATCATTCCAAATCCAGAAATTTAATTTCATTTCAATTGCTTTAATATTCATACTCATGATGCTCATTTAATATGTACACCACATCCTTCCTGGAAGCAGTTCAAAGATGCCAGGGTTCAGAGTGTAAGGTTTAAAAAAGACAAGCGTCTCTGCATTTCTAACTAAGTGATGCACAGGCATGGATGACAATAGAGCTTTTAGCATAATTTGTGGTAGAGAACTTTGTTATTTACTTTTATATTTAGCAGGTCAATTCAAAATTATTATACATCAGATGAGAATCTATTCTGCCTTGAATGGTTGTGAACAGAGCTATATTGTTATGCATAATTTATTCATACAAAGTGAGAACCGTTACAAAGACTAGCTCAAGTTGTCATCTTTGGGAATTAATTGATATGAAAGAATAAGATAGCAAAAGGGAGAAGATATAAATATATTGCTTTGGAGGGAATCTTCTAAGCAATAACTAAATTAATAAAATACAGTTCAAAAGTAGTAGTTAGTGGTAATAATTTGAGTCATGAATCCATTATTTTAATGTAGGCTGTTGTTCTAACATGCGTTTTAAACCTTAAAGTAATATTTTAAAAAGTTCTGCACTGAACAGTGGAGAAAAGGTGGAAATACACATTTTGTTATTATCATGGTGATAGCTATTGCTGTGAGGAAAATGGAATATTTCTTTTAGCAGGCTGGTGGTTGGGAGGGGGTGGAAGTAGGAATCCTTCCTGTTGCAGTCTTGGTGCCCAGAGGGGTGGAATGTGAGCCATGGGCAGGAGCTAACTGGCCACTAACCTGGCCTCGGGTCTGCTTGGGCTGCAGTTTGGCAGTCAGTGCTTTGGTGAGCCTCGCGGTGTCTCCTCAAAGCCTGCGTGCTGCAGGGTGTCTGCTGAAACAGTTGACATACAAGTTAGTTACCTGGGGGATGTGAGGGCCTGGTTCTTGCCTTGGATCAAGAAAATCCAGAGGGAGAGCTGTAAATCTGTTTCAGTTTCTGTTTTCTATTGATCTTACTCACTTTCCTGTAATCATGAAAATGCCAATTAAAAGAGAAGAGCATTTCATCATTTGCAGAGAAAGTTTCACTTTTAGTTGTGGCACCAAAGTGTTCCTTGAAACTATCTGAACTTCTTGTCTCCCACACTTGTGTACTCAAATGTAAAAAATCTTTTCCTGTTAGTCTTTTAAATGTTTTTTTCTAGAACTGCTTGTGTTAATCTTAACAATTGGTGTTTCTAGATAAATTAAATCTACATTTAAATCTTAGGTTATGACAACTCTTACATAAAGGTCTAACATCTATTAACATGTCATTTGAATTTAATTAGAAATAATGAATCCAAAGGATACTAGTGGATATCATGTGGGACAAGTATTTCTAAGCATGTTGGTGAGTTACTTTAACTTTTTGCAAAAAAACTTTTTGATTACTTCAGTATTTACATCATAGTATTATCTTAGAAATTAAAATGGCTTTTTTGACTGTTAAAAGTGAACTGCAACAAATTCAATTTAGGGTAAGTGTTGGGAGCAAGAAATGTGTAAGCCTGCAAATATGTGAAAAATGACCACTGCCTTTTTTTAGTAACCGACTGTTCTACAGAGTCAGAGAAAGAGTAGTAGAGAAAGAATAACAAATAATACTCACATGGTAGTAGAAGGAATATCAACTGAATATAAAGTGAAGTTTTCTCACAATAAGTACTGCTAAACATGAGCATGGGCAAATGAGTGCACCTTCTTACAAATGTTCTTTTCTTTTGTTTTCTTTTCTTGTTTTAAAATTTTGACTACAGGCTGCATAAACTTGATTATATCAACAAGTATGGGACAGGTGAGGTGACCTTTGAGCTCTGTTTTTAGTCTAGCTTTCCTCTGATTTTAGATTTGGTGATGGCTTAGCATTGCATCTTAAAAGTACTGGAAGTTTAGAGGTTAATGAAAATGAGCAGTTCTTCGTATAATCATATATTTGTCCAAATCCAAATACTCAGTAGAGTGTAGGTTGAAGTGATCAGACTTGGGCACGATAAATACTAAAATGCCAACAGTTAGAAAGGAATGGGTTAATACGTTGACTAATGTTGTAGGTTTATAAGAACTGGCCCTTCTCTTTGTTCTTTTTTATCATATACATTTGTCATGCTCAACCTGGCAACTGAAGCAAATAGCTATTTAAGTTGTAAAAAATGAATCACTGTGCAATTTCTTGAACTGTATGATATAACCAAGCCTAATAATATTATACAACAGAAGTTGTAAGCCTTGGGATATTTTTCCCCACTTTATTATTTTTTTTAAAATGAGCCATGAGCATTTGCTTCTTTCTGTATGGAAAACCAAAGAGCACTGAGATATGTTTAACAAAGCTGTAATTTCCTGCCCACTGGTAAGGACTAATGGTGAGTGCTTACCTTCTGCCGCTGCATAAATAAAGTATATTTCGAAATGGTTGAACTGTTGGATTGTGTGAAGATTTGGGATGCTGGCTCTTTGACTTTAAACCTTTGTTAAAAGTGACAGAAAAAAATAAAAGTGTGAACTTACTCATTAAAAGGAAAAAGATGCTGTGGGAAGAATCTTCCATCTTCTCTGCAATGTAGACCAAAAGGTAAAAACTAATATGTGTTTGTTGTGTCAGCATATTTTCACACTGCTGGATGTTGCATATTTACAGCTGGTTCTGATGCAGCTGTCAGGGTACAATTGATGAGCATCATCATTTAAAGTGTAAAAGAAAATATCTTGGCATAGAGGGATGTGATAAAGTGCCATCTACCAGGCATTGTGGACATATGTAGTCACCATTTCCTTTTTCTCCTCACCCCTTGCCAGAATGTGCAGAAGCCATTGGGAGCAGCTCAGCCCAGCCTCCAGCCTTCTAATATCACTTTGGTAGTTGTCAGATCATATGAAATGTCAAAATTCATGTGGCCTTCCTGAAGAGATATATTTAGTACAGCTGCTGCATACCTACGTAGTATCTCTGACATTGACATATTAGTTATGCTGTCTTTTGCAATCTGATATCTTTAAATTTGCCACCTTGTTAAGTTTTGATTAATGTGATTCCATTTCACTAAAGTAATTGGCTTGGCCTGTTGTAGAAAATAATCAGCCTTTCTACGGAACAAATGCTAGAACATGCTAATGAGGGAGTGAGTTCGTTAAATTGATGGCGTGGAGTGACAGTTATTAATGATTGTTATGATAAACAGACGAGTGCGAATTGGGATGAGTTGGGCAAAAGTGACAGTTTAAAAATAACGTATATTGGAAAGTACTAACGAAGTAATATACTGTTAGGAAAACAATCATGCAAGTTGTCAAGGGAAGAAGTGTAATTATACAGCTGCACGAGCTGCCTGGGAGGACAGGGACCTGGCTGATAATGGACACGTTTTTTGTTGGCAAGGGGAAAATATGTTATGGCAGAGAGGAGTACAGATTGATAAATTAATTGGCCTTTCTCATTGTTCCAAGAGCAAACTTGGCCAGCAATAGCCAAGCAGATTAGGTAAATAAATGAAGTGACCAGCTCTTCCTCTGCATCTGACCCATTCCCTGCCCTTTCTTTTTAATCCACCTATGCATGAACTGCCAAGTCCAACTGCCTGGGGTAGCAGTGTTTGCATAAATATAGTCCTCCTGGAAATATTTATGGCTTTTAAAAATGAGATGCTCTTTTTTATGAAGAGTTTTGTCTTAGGATGAAGGTTAATTTTAATAAGCCATCAGCCTTATGCAATGTGGTATGAAAATATACTGATTTTTAACGTAAAATTTAGACAGAGCTGTCCATTAGAAAGCTTGCAAGGAAAAATAACGATTGCTAGTAGGGGTGTTTGGGAGGTGGAGGTATGGTGCTGCTTCTGGTTATTGTTGCCTAAGCTTGGTGCTAAATGGCTTCAGGTTGTTGGCTGTGGGAGAAAGACATTTGTATCTCTGAGACTGACAGCAGTGCCATACATAATTCAGCTGTCAGATTGCCCATGTACTAGACTCAGTGGAAAAGCAGAGGCAAATGTGGAATGTTGTCCTAATAAGTATAAGGAGATACAAAGTAAGTAGGCTGTTATTTATTAAAAAAAAAAGGAAAAAAATGTAAAACAGCCATCAGAAAAATTCAGTCTGGACAGTGATAGTTCAACTGCTAGAGTTAATAAGAAGGTAGCGCATCGTGGATCACTTCAGTCTCTGTTGTAATGCAGAGAGCTGTGGGGATACATTTGGGCAGGCATGGAACCTAGTGGTCAGTGCTCTTGCCCATCTTTTACTTGCTTGCTTGTACTGCCCTGTATTTAAATATTACCTTTCCTCCATGGAAACATGAGCAAATTACCATATTTTTCATAAAGATGGAGGAAGTGATTTTGCAATAGTTGGCTAAGAGAAAGCACTGTTATCACTGTCAAATTCCATCTGCTCAGGACACACCAATGAATAGAAGATGGAGAAGAGTTTAGATTCTGTATGACAGGCTACAGCCATATCAGCACTGGATGGAGCCTGTAAAATGCTTACTTAGCCATTTCGCTAGATGTTTTACTGGATTCAGCTTGGTCTTGGTCTTGCAAGGGCTCCAATAATCATGTTACCAATTCCTCGTGACAGCCCTCAAGAACACAATCTGTTCACGAATCTTGCTGTGTTTCTTTGCTGCCCTAGCTTTCTACTTTTCTATCATAAGCACTAGTTTGTATAGCGTTAGGCTCGTGAACACCAATTCAATAATTGGATACAATAATCTAACCAAAATGAGCAAGGTTGATTTCCTATTTAATAAACAAGTCTAAGCTGTTTTCCTAATAGTGTTATGGGTCAAATCCCTCCAGTCCTTGATTTTCACTGTTAAGAAAAGGAAGAGATATATAAATAAATTTTGGGTTCCACGAAACTTATCATTTTCCTAATAGTGTCATAGATTCAATGTGTCAGGTATACTTTAAGAAACTGCTAATTAGTAGCTTAATGCAATTTACTGTGTATAGATTTTATCATTCTGAACTTCATTGTTCCATTCAGAACATGTAAATCAGTGACTAAAAAGCCATTTTTTTAAAAACAAAAATGTACCAATTACCAGATTAGTTTGCAACAGAGGGAAAACAGGCACTAAATTCAGAGCTATATTGCACTTCTCTGGATGAAAAAGTCCTGTTTTACCAGCATATTACTTCTGGAATGGCTTAGTGTCTTAAACTGTTACCTAACCCTAAACCAGATTATAAAAAGGAGAAGCAGCCTAAATGATATCTTCATTTCAGCATGCATAATTTTGTCTCTGCCTCTCATCAAAGTATGTTGTTTATACTTTGCTTCCATTGCCAAACTGTTAATTCAGGTCCTTAGCCTTGTCCTGTCCAGAGGATTAATACTGCTCTGCTCTCTCTGACTTTCAGCATGTGTCTGCATTGCCCATTTAGTCTGGGTAAGGCTTGTGCTTTGGGGGCACCTCTTCTGCTCTTCCACGTGTTTAGTTCTGCAGCTTCTTTTGGAACACAGTTGAACTGTAGGATGTTCCTCAGAGGTGTATCTGATGTGCTCCAGCTGCTGCTGAGCATCCAGTCTTTGGAAACAGATTACATCAATTAGCCATTAAGTCCTCTAAAAAGCATCTAATGTTGGACATCATGTCCTTAGCATCAGGTGTTTTACTTTGGAGGTCTGTTCAATTTGGACCTCACTTGTTTGGTCCTATGGATATAGTCCTGACAATACTTTAAACTGAATCTTCATATGAAATTATGTTCCTTTGTCTTTTTTATTGATCCTATTTATTTTTCTTAGCTTCTGCCTTGCTGCACTGCTCATATCTGTCTGGTACATGGCATTTCTACTATTTTAGTTCAGGACTAGGACCGGGCCTTTGTACTCTTTTTGATTGTTTTTCTTGAGTTTTTATTTTTCAATCACTTTTGGGAAGTCTGTATTAGTCTTTTGGAAAATCTGACTTGACTTTCTTGGAGACAGCATTAACAAGAGCTATTTCCTTAAGCAGAGATGTTGAAAGAAAAGAATCCACAGCTCATCTGAGAGTTATGAAGGGAGAGGCATTTATTTTGACCTTTTTCTGAACTGTACAGGTGTAGAAGATCTTTATTTTTCTTTGTCGTGGCATAAGAAGGATTTAGATAGTGAATGGGAGGTTCTTTTGAGCTGTAGAAGGGAACATTAGGTGGCATATTGTTCACAAGGGGAATCCAGCCTGTGTCCAGACAATCCTTGAAGAACAACATGCTGCTATGCACAAATTTCTGCTTCTGACAATAGCTTTGCTTTGTGAATATAGACACCTATTGTAACTCTTTTAAGAGAACTATGTTGTACCTCTCTGAGGCTTTTCCGTTTTCCTTATGGGGAAATAAAACATTTATTTTTAGATTGTTACCTATGGAGACTCAGTGCTGGCGTATGTGTTGCATAATCTCCCCATTTGACTATGGGTGAGTAAATGCCTGGGTGGGGGAATGGATGAAGCAGTGGAGGTGACATCTTTGGCCAGCAGGAAGGGCCTGCCAAGCCCATGGCTGGGGAGGGGCTGCTGTAGAATAACCCCACCACACTGAAGACAGAACTGGCTCTGTGAAGAACCACACAGAGCTCTTCACACTCTCTGTGAAGAATAGGCAGTGTGAAGTCTGGTGGTGTCAGAGAGAGGGAGCTGCAAAGGAGAACCTGCTGCTCTGTGGACACCAGGCAGGGGTACGACTCCATCGGAAAACAGAGGGGATTAGTTCAGGTATTTGCAGAGTCATGGGATTGGAGTGAACCTGTCTGGACATACGGCCTCAAGGGGAACTTCTTCAAAGAAACAAAACATTTTGTGTTCCTCAGCTGTACAGAGAGATGGGCATACTTCCAGTTATCCTGTAGTCAGTATTCTTACATCTCTGAATATCTGCTTTAAGAGTAGCAAATAGTAGCCATTTTATGACTAACCTTCATTAGGCTGGAGGAGAGGCTGCTGTTTAAGAGCTGGGATGGCTCTTGCAGATTACCAGCCTAAATTCTACCCAAATAACCACATCAGACACACTCTTGACCCACCCTCTTTGCCTCAAGACAATCACAGATGTTTCTACTTGGCATTTTTTAAAGAAGGTTCTGGTTGGAATATGTTCACTTGCTCATTCTCGCTGCTCCTCTGATCCACTTTTATACTGTGCTAAGCCAGAAGGTTAGCTGTATTTACCAGCTCAGTGTGATAATGAATTATCCAAATAAGGAAAATTACCTGCAATGAACTTAATTTTAAATGGTGATAAATACTGTGTAGAAAACAAATATCAACCATGCCTCAAAAAGTGACTGTAGTGATTATACAAGAGAAAAGCAAAGGTGGATGTGAGAGAGAAGTGTCATCTTTTTGAGCTCATTGCCTTTTGGCTTTCAGTACATAGCACAGTCTTGAAAAACAACAAATTACTGAAACAGGTTGTCATTAATCCTTGCTTTTCAGTAGCAAACAAGGACCCCTCACCCCTTCTCTGCCCCAGCTGAAATCACTTGAAAAGAGTAAAAGACTTTTCTGTCCCAGGTGTTTCAGTTTCTAAGTCTTACATAGCTTCCACCTGGACCTCGCTTTTTAAGTTCAGTGTAGAATCCATTTACTGCTTTCAGTTGGAAGGAGTTGGTGGAAAGAGGAAAGCTTTTCTGCTCTGAAGTCCAGCACTTCCAAATAAGAATTTAGAAAAAATGTTTTTCGACTGTAATAGGGATACTCTGCTGGTGGAAATAACCTTTAATCCCTTAAAAGGAAAGCGGTTTTTACTTGGGGGCTTGTGACTGTGTGCTGCTACCAGCAGGTAATGCTATGCTTTCTTGCTTTATATGTTGCTCAACTGGGATTTCTTTTTGCTATGTATAGCCTTCCTGTCTCATTGTACCTGAAAAACAGATGTTTTGCGTGAACCTTATTTGCTAAGAGTGTTGTATTCTGAGTATAAGAAATTCAAGGTTTTTGTTTTATCTTTTGCATTCTTTTCGGAGACTGAACTTGCATGTGTGAAGTTTTCTTTAAGTTTGTTAAGCCTTCATGAGGGAGGCTAGATGGGATCACTGGTGATGAGCAAGTGGTCATTACATAGGCAATCATATAAATTCCTGTTGTGTAATGCCTGCAGGTTCTGGAGAAACAGTTGTTTATTGGGCATATTTGAGAAAATTTGTTTTTCTTTTGGGATTGAGTGTGTGAGAAAGCTTCAAATAAAACTTCTGCAGTTGTGTGCAGGCTTCTTTGAGCCATTAAGAGATCATCTAAGAAAAATGATTCTTTGCTTTTATTATCTAAATACAATTCTAATTTTTGCTGATATTTAAAGGTATATAATGGTGTATTTTGTGGAATTGAATAAATTAAGCTTTGTAGAGCAATGGGATCTCTTCATGATGAGCCCATACTAGTCTCTTTGTTTCATTATACAATAAATGTGGATAAAGTGACTGTAGAATTGTTCACGTGGTTGTTTTAAGGATGATGTTATTAATTGATTCTGGATGTTAAGGTTGAAATGTGAATCATACTTTGTCTGGTTTTGGGTGGTAGAAAAGAGTTCCATTTTAATTAATAATCTAGGTGCAGATAAAAGAATGAGCTTCCTTTAGAGCATGACATGAGCTCAGAATTCATCAGATTGCAGGCTGTTTTTCAGGCTTTGCATGGGACAGTGAAGGGAGGAAACCTGCAGTAGGTTTCCAGTGCTTTATTAGCTGTCCTTGCTGCAGGAAGCACTACTTATCAGCCATATTTGATATGGAGAATAACACTTTGATGAAAGTTCATTTCACTTTGTAGCAAATACAAAGGAAAAAATGTGAGCTACAAATCTTGGTGTTCTCTAGAGATGCTCTACCTGAAAAGCAGAGATATCTTACAGACTTGTATGGAGCAGTGCTTGATAATTCCTAACATTTTAATGCAATAATCAAATAAACTTATTTATTTATATATNATTTAATTTAAATATTAAAAGTTTTAACAGAATATTTTATAGTAATTACATCCAATGTAACTTGTGAAATGGACTCTTAGTACAGTCACAACTCTGTCTGATAGATTTTATAATTGTATTACTGAATCCATCTTTCACAAAGGAGTATTACTGATCGCATGCTGTGTTTTAGGAATATGAAGTAAACTATAAATGTAATTTGTTTACTGTTGTCCACTTCTGTTATTTTTGCTATCAATGCTGAATACTTGTTATAAAAGTCTGTTTCTATCAGAGCTTCTTGAAGTAAATGTAAAATAGTTTGCAGGCACTTAGAACTTTCAGGAATATCCCAATAAGACTGACTTATTCTCTTTAATTTAGACTTAAAAAAGAATGGAAAGCTGTAGGCATTATTTATTCTAATAATAAATTTGAGCAATAGTACATGAAAAGGTTTTGTTGCTTTCTTATTTGCTGTCTCAGCAATTTAGCAGATGTGAATATTCCTCTTTTCCAGATTGCAAAGGATTTTGATGAGATACAATAAAGCCCTTTTTTCCCTAATAATAATAAGAATGATGATAGTCTCATGGTGTGAATTTGAAATCTAATCTTTTCGGGAATTTTTTTTTCTGTGCTTATTCTGCTAATGTTAGCTCAAGTGAGATAAGAGACAGAGAACACAAATGTGAATTATTCTCTGTGTGTACATGCATTTTGCTGTATACTTATACATATGAGGTATATTACACATAAATGGCTTAGGGAGAAATAAATCCACTTTACAACACAGATGAACTCGAGTTTTGTAAGCATGAAAAAAATGCCTACTGAAAGCAAAGCAGATGTGGAAAATTAATTTAGTATTGTTAAGTAACGCACCTTAGCTCAAGGTAATATGCTATATAATAAAATAGTTTAAAGTTTATCTTGTTTGCAAGATTATATATTGATATTGACTTGACAACTTTTCGTATTAGAACCTTGCATACACTCATTTTCACTTTGAGATTCTAGGTACTTCAGCAGGTACATGTAACTGATAAATCTTTTTGTAGTTGTCAAAACAACTTTGTACTTTTTCTTTTACAACTAAAAGCACTTTGACAGTCTGAAACCTGGTATATCAATAGGGAAAGCAAACAGACTATTAATTTTAGTACCACATTTCACTGAGTTTTGACATTTTTGAAATATATCACTTTGAAACACTGAGACACAGATGATTAAAGGTTGTTACTGGCAAAAATGTTGTTGGTTATCAACGTTACTGATATCACTCAGTGACATCTTTGCATAGTGGTTGGGTCTTGTTTGAAAATCAGAGTAGTTTGACCGTGTGGACTCTATCTGCGTATCTCGTTGTAGTCTATACACTCGTTTCTATGCCTTGAGGGCCTCCCAAAAAGAAAAAAAAAAAAAAGCTTAAGCTAACCTAGTTGCTGCTTGGTGATTGTCATTGTTTGTAGTCTACCTGTCAGTTCGGTGTTTTGTTGACGTGTGGAACAGCGCTGTCCTGATGTCTGAAGTCACTCGCAATTAGCTTGAACTAGAGGTGCTGCCAGGGTAGGACTGGTTTAAAAAGATAAAACAAGCTTAAAACAACTTGATATTTGTTTTTCAGCCTGGGGAAACTGCGGTGTGTTTGTCCATAGCATGTGCTCTAGTCTGAAATAGGATCTTTGCAAAAACAGTGTGGAGCCAGTTTCCCAAGTGCAGTCATAATGGCTTTTGTTTCTTGACTGTTTCTGTGTTCAGCTGGATGATTTCCTCCTTTTAAACTGTTGAGAAATCACAGACATTATTGAGGATGTCATTTCAGACACCAAAACTGGAAATACACAGTTGTCCTTGCAAAGCTTCACAGTACTCCAATGTGGTCGTGAAGGAAACACTTAAAAAATAATGGCGTAAGCGTGGCTTTTGATAGCTTGGTTAAAACAGAGCTCAATCCATTAAGGTAACATGAATACTCTGCTTTTTCTGCTGGGGAAAGAAAGAAACAAGCATAAAATGAGCATAAGGTTTGTCTGACTTGAGTCTGAGGTGCTAAAAAGACTTTGCAGTGTGTGCTCAGTGTGTGCTGGAGTCTGGGTGCTCTGTCACAGGGATGATTTCTTAACTTGTGTGCTTCTAATGTGGTTTTGCTCACTGTGTGTGCTTGGATTAGTTAATATGGGACAGTTTAAATCTTTCTCAAATTTCCCTTGTAAGATGGATCATTCTAGGCTTTCCTAGGCTCAAGTTTAGAGTTAGTGTTGATTTACTTGTGTTCATATATGAATGTGTATCTGAAAACCTTTCTAAGTGGTAATGAAAATATATTCAGGGGTTTTTTATTCCTTTTTAAGGAATTTATTTTAAAATTTTGATACAATTTTGTATTTCAATGAAGTGTTGGAACCTTTTAGCTGACATATTATGAAACAGTGAAGTCTGTCTATTTATTAAATTTTCTCTTTTAGTTTTTGTAACTCCAAGACTTCTGGGTAGTATATAAATTGTTCAGCATTGTCTTGGGGTGAAGCATGCACTGTGGTTTAGAAAAAGAATTGTAATTCAGAAAAAATTACTACTCAATGTTGAATATATACTCTTGTTCTAAGAGATCAGTAATCAGAGACAGTCTGAAGCTGAAGCTCTCAATATGCAGAATGTATTTAGCACAAGTTGATTTATCCAGCTTTCTTTCCTGTTTACTTATCAGCAGTGGAAACATCCATGCCAGTTTGTCTGCTTACTTACTTTTTGCTGGTACAATATACAGAAAACCCCCAGAAATGCAATATGACAATGATTGATTGTGGGATGGACCTATAGTCTGACTCATCCCACATAAACTAATAGCACAAATATTAATGGACACACATTTCACATGAGCTTGATTTTTTTCAGCATGGTTGTTTGGACTCCTGAGACAATATCCCAACAACAGTTTGAGGCATAATCAATATTAATTTTTGTTGCTTTTGCAAAACGAATTTGAAAATTGTGTGATGTCTGTAGATGAGTTGCTTTAATTGTTTTGCTGCCAAACTGTTGGCAGTGCAATTAGGATGGTTTTAAATTCATCCAGTTTCTTAACCATGCATATCTAGGTCTAGGAAGGTGTCCTTAGCAGTGCGAGCCTAGGTGATTCTTAACTTATTAACCTTCCCGTTTTAACAACTTCAAAGTTGAAGTATGCTAGCAATCTCTATGTTGACTTTGTTACAGAATTTCATGATAACTGCCTGTCTGGGAAGCATTATTTAATGGGTGGTGGTACAAGTCAGGACTAATACAGGCTTGTCTTGCTAGAAATTGAAAGATGTGCTCAGTGAGTAAAGGAAAGCAGTTGCATACCATGATGCTTCTTCAGGTGCCAAAATTTACTCACATGGAACTGAACAATGCTTTTCATCTGTCTGTGGTTAATTGATTGGAAGTTCCTATACTCTTGTATCTCTAGATGAGTGCCCATCCTGTTCCTGGAATCAAAATTCAGACACTAAGAAAACTTCTGAGTATTGAGTATTGTATTGAGTACTGTATTGAGTACTGTACCACAGTTTCTAATCAAAATGTGTATTTGAATGTGTTACTTTGTCATAGAGAAAATATTTCTAGATTTAAGTTGCATAAACATCTCGCTCTGCTACTGAACAATGGGATCGTGGTACATTGAGGTCGTGATATAGGGCCTTTTTCATTCCATTTACCAAGTATTTATTCTCTGTATGGCAGTCCTTGAAAGGATGTTCATTTACATGGAGAAAAAGGATTATTTGCAAAACAGACGCTGTGTGCCTGTAACTTCTTGTGGGGGTGAAAATGAAGTGCCTAAGAAATCTGTACTTTGCTAGAAAACATGCTGGAGTTTAAGATGTCTCCTAACATTATACATAACACAAAAGCAAATTTCCCAATACTGGAGTCAGTAACACTACCACCAATGAAGATTAGCTGAGGCTTTACCAGATTATATACTCAAACTCTAAGAGGATTTGTCAGTGGGGAATGGAGAGTTGTGGTTTTGGGTTTTTAAAATTTTTTATAAACTAGATAAAGATAAGGTAAAGTTTACCTATGGAGAATAAATATGTTGAATTGAGAGAAATCTGAAATGTGCAAAATATTTCTTTTGTAGTCTTTTATTATTATTTCTCAGAGATGAACCTTCTAAGTGTAGATACTTCCCAGAGTACTGATTCTGTTGTTCCCACTGTTGCCTTAATATCCATTCCTTTGATGTTGCAATGAGATTTTTTTGTTTATTTTTCTTCTTTCAGCAAAGTCATTTGTATGTACCAGAGTTTCAGCTCGAGACAGCCAACCAATATTTTCCTAGCACATAACGATGTAACTATACATTTAAATTTATTGTAAAACATTGTGCTCATCTGTAATTATATTACTTTAAAATAAAGCCTTCATCTTCTCTAAGATCTTTTGATGTCCCTTGCCTGCTGACTCTTTTTTTCTTGTTCCCACTTACGTTAATGTGAAGAGACAGTTGAGTAAATGCACAATGAACTTCAAAACCTAGTAATTGTTTTTCAGAAAGAATGAAACTTGTGAATTAGATATGGATTGTAAAAGAACACCAGAGCTGATTAGTGTTTGTTCGGTTTGCCTGCTGGACCGTTCTGACACCTGTCTTCCCGCTTTCCCCATAAATGCCATTGCTGATCCCTCTATACTGCCAGTCACATGACAGCCAGGGAGAACTTGTGGGTGGGAGTTAAAAGACTCCCAGTGAACCTTGTCAGGCTTAGCAATTCATGAAACTCGACATAAAAGGCAACGTTAAACAAAGATGAGTTGAATCCATTTACATGCAAACTGTAGTTATCTGTATGAAAAAAGCCAGGAAAGGGGGAATGTTGAAGGGGTTACTATTTCTTTCTTCCCTTTAGGATGTGTAGATAATGAGTTGTGTAAGGCTTAGAGGGGGAAAAATAAGCCAACTTTCAAGGCATTGAAAAATTGCTTTTTAGGAAAAATCCTTTTCATCCTAACCATCTGGTTGCATCTTGTTTACAGCACAGTGTGCCAGTTTGTGCTTATTAATCATGCTTACACAAGTATCTTAATTACTCCCCGTGTAGCTGCTCTGTTTTGAACTCAGAAGTTGACCTTTCTCTTTTTATTCCTTTAAACCATTAATCATACATAATCAATGCCAATGGGGCAGAGACATGGAGAAGGCTACCCAGATTCCAAAAGCACATGCTAGTCCTGAGAAACCGTGTAGACAGGAGTGACTGCATTGCTATCAGTCAGGCATATCTTAATTAATGACTGCTTTGTGAGTGTGCATACTTACATGACTCTAACCTAATTCTGTTCCCCACTTTTGCTTCTGTCAAAATAACAGTTGCTCTCCAGCCTTATGATACTGGAGATCATTTTAAAAAGTCTCTGTATGTAAAAAAACCTTCAGAGACATCATATGAATGAAAAGGATCTGCTTCTCTTGTCTGTGTGCCCTCATTGCTTCTGTAATAATTAAACTTTAGAGACAATGGCCAGAAAATGCTCTAGGCTCTGGATTCTTCTAGAATAAATGTGTTGGAAGAGGGTGAATTTTTTCCAAAATAACTGGAGTAGCAAATGTATTCCTCTTCTTCCCTGCCTTCTCTGTTAAGAACAAGGCCAGAGGAGAGGGAAAAATTGTTTTGAAAAAGCATGTATTTGAGAAGACAGAGTGGAATTTCAGAAACAGCACTCTGGTTTCTGGTGTACTAGGCAAGTTGTAGTATGCAAAAGTAATTTAGCCTGCCCTGAAACTCTTCACTGTGATGAAAATTTTATCAGTATTCTAGAAAAGACAACTATTCAGCCTACTCATTTAGTCAGCTTGCATGCTTATACACAGGGAAGGGAAAAAAAAGGGTTTGCAAGTATGACTTGCGTTTTCTCTCTACTGCTTTTGTTTTTCTGTTTCGTTTTGCCATAAATAGTGTATTTAGAATTTATGCTGTCTAATCTCAGTTCCACTGGAGATGCAATTTTCACTTACAGGAGCTTCAGCTACAGTTAAGGCTCTCTTACAAGCCTTACGAATACACTATCATAATAAGCAATTTGTTTATTTTTATTGCCAACATGAAAAAAGAAAATATTTCCCAACAAACCACAACAGGAACAGAAAAAGATTAAAAACCTGTATCAGAAAATTTGTATCATGAAAATTATTAATATTTAATTTAGGTAAAAGCATTGCCATTCCAAATGTAGAAGCATGCACTTCTGTGTTGTCTTATGTTTAAAAAATACTTGTTCATGATCAGAGTATCTGGTGTCTGAGCTGAACTGTTTCATCCAGTCTAGTGAGCAATTCGGCTATTGTTCATTGGCAATTTTCCATCGGACATTTTCTTTTATTTGAGCGGAAAGCTTTTTGAAGCCTTTTGGCATAGTTTGGGTGTCTTGATGTCCTTGCACTTCTGATATATCCTCGAAGATTTCTTGAGTGATGTTAATCAGTCTAGCACAAACCAGCAAAAATTTCTTCAGAGAAAATGATTTTGAGGACCTAGAAGGAAACACTTAGATTTTGAATAGAGGAACTCTTGCTGGCCTTTAACTATGGCTGTCCATGTGGGAGGGGAGATAAAGCTAAAGATTATTTCCAGGTACGGACTGTAGGTCTTGTAAACCAGAAACATGTTGCTGATGAGATTTAGTACTGACAAAATACGGTCAGCCAGCAGGGTGAATGGGAGTAGGAGCTGACCTGAGCAGGGCCAGGCTGGGCTGTGCTGGCTGCAGGATGAGCTCAGCCTCCCAGTGCCAGGGAGGAGCCATGGGCAGCTCCTGCCTGCTGGATATGCCAGCTGTGTGGCCTTGCCTTCATCCAGGGCTGCAGCAACAAGCTCTCATGGAAACATCCTTTTATTTGGCAGTAGAAATGAAACATAGACGTGTTTCCATTGAAGAAAATCTGCTAAGGGCTGAAATGAGCAAAAGGATGGCATTTCTAAGGATGGATGGCATGTGCACAGTGGGCTGTGCCCCCACTCCAGGCCCCACGCACAGCTCAGAGTTCCCAGCAGCTGAAGGGATGTAAGATCATCCATATGAGCCTAGTTTTCTTGTAGTGTCATCTCCCATAACTAGTACGGTGCTGCAGAGAGTCCAAGTGCTTTTCTTACTGGGATCGTAATGAACCAGCACCTCCTGGTGTGACGGGCAAAGCTCTTTGCTGCCCTGACTAGCTCACTACTGTTTCCTTCCCGCATTGTTCTGTTCTGCTGTCTGCTATTTTGTGATTATATTGCATCTCTTTGTTTTCTTTGAACATTTAAACTGTAACTCAGAGGACTGACTCAGAGAAGATTCTGTGCTGGAGGCCTGCATTTTGAAATGTTTCTTGTACCTCAGTGCTTGCAAAGGCATTATGTTGAGGAGATAAATGATAAGAGTCGTTAGCCTGTGTAAGGAGTAGGCAGAATGAAAAGGTAGAGTGAGACTGACGGTGAAGCAGAGAAGTTACCTTTCACCAGAAGCACATTTTATTACCTGAATATTTTTCTGGTAAGAAGCTCCCTTTCAGAAATTTCCATTTGTTCATTTGCCTGTTGAAGGCTTTTAATTTCATGTCAGCTGAAATGATGATGTTATTCAGAAGGAATTCCTGTGATTTGTATAAATGAAGAGAACATGGAAACAGTTGTTCCCATCAATGACTGTTAAAATGTGATGACCTACTGTACCTCTCATTTTGCATCTTCATTCTGCTTTGTTCTTCTGCTGTGTAGCTGATAACTTTGTTATTAGGTCTTCATGTACTTTACTGTTTCTCCTCCTCCAGCTTACTTTATTGCCTAATGTTAGGAATTTATCTCCATAATCAGGAGTGAGTTTGTTTCATGAATAAAGGCCACAGTTTTCATTCCATGTGCTTCTAAGGGGAAACTTTTTTCCTAGTCATTGTATCATTGAATACAGTAGTGCTGTAATGCCCTTTTTCCTCTTTAAAGTCTTTTAATCATTGTTTTTTACTGCATGTTTATATTTGGCTTTCTATTCATGTAATTCATTCTTTAATTCTAGTGTCCAATACTGGGAAATGTTCTTGTGTATTTTGCCCTCTTGAATTTGAAATAAATACATGACTATCTCAAATGAATTTTAATTGTCTTCTGTAATGCTTTTCATTAGTCAGTTTGATGTTATATTGAGTCCACAGCAGATCTAAAAAAGGGAAAATGCCTGTGTTGAAACCAACATTATAGAACTATAATTAACCATAGAACTCTCTGATAAGAAAAAATAATCCAGGGATATGCTATGTATTGGAACACAGGCTGCTGAAAAATGGCCTATGTGCTCCATTTAATGTCTTGGAACTGTGCATCTCTGGTGACTGTACAACTGCTGTGACAAGTTGTTGTCAGCTTCTGTAAGTGAACACAAGACATTCTTCACCTGGAAAGTGGTGTGGCTTTTTCCCCTTCTGCCAAATACAGTCATTTAGGTATTCATATTATGGAAAAAAAGTGACCCTCAGTTTTTTGCAAAAAGTTTGTTTTATCATTGTGAAACTGTCTGTTGTGTTGGTGGAGGAAGGATAAACAGAACCATTTTCTATTAATGGTTAAAGATTTCCTTTAGAGTTAGTTAAACACACTCTGTTTCTATGTTAAATTTTTAAGTTTGATATAAATGTGGAGCTTCAGCTATGAAAGCTGAATTACCTGTGCATCCTGTTGCCTCAGAAAGAGATGCTTAAGTCTGAATTCTATAAAACTCACACACTTGGGAAGGTGATGTTTTATATATAACTTTCTTGCCAGCAGTATTAATTGAAAATATTTCCTCCATCACTGCTGACTGTTTCCACTTTTGTGTCACCTCCTTAGCTGTTCTAGCATATCTGACAGGCCGTGTGCTGTGCAAGCAAACCTGAAAACAAAGTTGGAGGGAAAAGATGGAAAGTCTTAAACTGGAATCATGGCTGAGGACAGCATGCCTGCAAGCTGCAGCCTCAGTTCTGGGGGATTTCTTACTCCATTGGTTGGGTAGAAAGGCGCAGATATGTTGCATAATTTGGGTTTTTTTTTCCTTCCCGCCTCTTTTGGCTTTATGGTAGAAATAGCCATTGGATATTTTAATCCTGTTTGTTTCTGTTTTTCCCATATCACCCAGAAACCCTAAGTTTTATCTGTGTATCCATTTATGTAACACCTGTAGTGAAGTATGGATGAAAGGATGGTGTGTTAGAATGAAGCACAGTATGTTTTGTGTAATCATGTTACAATGTATTTGGAAAACATTGTTTAAAGTCTTGAATTCTAGAATAAGAAATTATTAGTAAACGAAACAAAATGGATGAAAATATTTTAATGAGCATAAAAGAGTTGCACTATAGCTAGCATTTCATATTATATATTGAGATATGGCTTGATCTTGAAATGGATTCCTAATTCTCCATAGTTATAATGCTCTGTTGATAAAAGGCGTATTTTCTAATGTTGTTCTGCATTCCTATGTTACTTTCCACCAATAAGCTCAGTAACACATTGGGGTTGGGAAGAAGCCCCTCACAGTTTAAATATGTACAAATCTTTTAAGTACTTGCAAGCATGATGAAAGGGATATTGTAACAGTCTAATGAGCTCCTTTTATATTTTGCTTGTCCTTTCTTTTTTTACTGTGCAGGTATTAACTTGTTCATAATTTGTATATTACAGTTATACCTAGTAGGTATGTCTTTGAGTATAGGAATTATTCCTCTCAGAAATAAGAAAACAAACAAAATCAGCCCCAAAGTCCTTATTTGAGTCCCTAATTAGGGATTATAAATATTTGCAGAGTCTATCAGTCTGTGATAATATGCTGTGGGGTAGATTAGAATCACCTGAGTTTCTTACCGCCTCAGTTGCAGTTGTGTTGGGGTGATTTCTCTAAGCATCGCACTGGTTCCTCCATTTATAATATGATATTAATTGGAAGAAATGTTTCAGTATGTTTTGAATTAATTGTTAACATTGCAAAGTAGAATTAATACAAGTGGTCAAATTAATGCTATCCTTTACCTAATGTGAAGCTGAATGTAAATCAGCCAGTTACACCTGTTTATATTCTCGGAATCATTTTGTGGATTATCTCAAATGCTGATCTGTCCTTGACATCACTTTGGAGCCTGAGCTAAACCCTTGGAGATGATAGTATTAGTGCAGTGTCAGTTTTGTCATCTGGAAGCCTTCCTCAGTCAAATTGCAGCCTGAAGACAGTCCAATATAACTGTACACAGATGTGTTTTAAAATTGGCTTTAACCTTCAAAGATGACTGAAGGATAACAGAATAATATTTTTTTTAATTCAAAAATCAATTTAGATATTGATATTTTTTTTAAGGACAGTTTGAAAGTATAGACTATAGCAGCAAAGTACTCCTGTGGTTGTCAATCTCAGCACAGTTCCTATTTCTCTCTCCTTTACATTATGGTAGCTAATTTGAGTATTGCAGATGAAAATATCTTGTTAGGATTCACATTGTAGTAGCGTGAGGCAGCACAATGTTTTTAAAATAGATTATAATAACCTTTTTGCTCTTAGGATCACTTGACATCAAACACCATTTCATTAACTAAGCATGTCTGCTTCTAGAATTAAGAAAGTATTCTCTTACTGATAAAGTAGTACTATTGTGTAACTTTCCGATAGTGAAAAAATTTCTGCAATGGAAAAATTATGTTAATGATTCAGGAGAAGGAAAACAGTTGTATAGCTATACTGTATAATCTAGTTTTAGTGATATTTTTTTAAAATCTGAAGTGTATTTCATACCAAAACTACAGCCTGTGTTTTTCTGGCTATCAGGTAATGATTATTCTGGATCTTGAAATTACTAACTTAACATGGGAATTCTTTCTTTTCTGTTCTCCCTCCCTTCCCCCTCTTCTCTCCCCTTCCCCCCCACCCCAATTTATTAGCAGTGACCTTTTTAAAGATGAGATGATCACAAATAGTTACTGTGCAGCCAGCCCTTTACCTGGAAGTTAATGGCAATGTTTTTGCTGTGATAAATACAGTGAAGTCAAGTCACTGTAGTGGGGAAATCTGACTTCCTCCAGTCTCCTTATCCTGCCTTCACCTACAGTACTGGGATGATATAATTTGACATATTTAATGAAATATATAATGGATTTTAAAAAAAATGTTTCAATGGTAAAGTATGTGTTCATTCTTATGACCAACACCAGATGGACTCTTACATTACTGTTCTCACTTGTTTTGAACAACATTGTCATGCTGAATGACAGTATAAGTGCCAAAGCAAAATTTTTAAAGCTTTGGAAGGAGCTCTACTATCTTTTTTTTTAATCACTTTCTGCTCTTAAGCAAAACAAGAAGGATTGATTATTTCTTACTTCCAAGGGTATTTGCATTAAACAGAAGAATGAAGATGAGAAAGGAGAAGTAGGAAGGAACAGGATTATTTGGCATGTTAATATTTAGATGAAATATTTCCAATTAAAAGTCTCAGAAAACAATTCTTGTTTAAATCCTTGCAAAACTGAGGAATCTCAGTGCATGAAATTAGCATGTTTGTTCCACTTTGGCCTGCAAAAGTTGGAAGGGATAGAGGGTAAACATTTAAAACTTTGCATTTGCTGCAGCATAGTAACTAGTCAAGTTTCATGAGAAAAGTCTCAGTTGCACTATTCTGTGGCATCAGTTCTTGGTTTTATTCCATTTTAATAACACAGCTGTAAAAGCCACACATATTAATCTAGAAGGTAATTAATATAATCAGTCACTATTGATGTATTGTTGACTCTGCAAAATCTGGGCAGGTTTAACCTGCAGACAGCACGATTTGCTGGAGTGAAACCATGTAATGCCTGGTCCATGTGACATTATTTTTGGTTGGAGTCTTTGCTGAATACAAACCACTGTTATAAAATTAAAGCACAAAACCAGAGCTGTATGCTTGGACTCATCTCTTTGCTCTGCATAGCCTTTCTGTAAATCCCTCATTTGAGGTGCCCTTGCGTATTGCTGGCTCTACATCGTGCCTCCATGAGCTCTTCAGTTAGAGTTGCATTCAGATAGATCAGCAGACAGCAGTGCTGTTCTGGCCTCTTCTATTAGAGGATATCTGTCCTTGCCTCCTGCTGTCCACGCTGTAAGCCAAGACTGCTCCATAGCCTGTGGCACAGAGTGTGAGGAAAGAAATAGTGAATGGGACTAGGCAGAGCTGTACTTCCAATTCTGACTGATTAATTCATTGGAGAATTTTATATTTCATTACAGCAGTGCTTCTATAGTTTGGCTTCTCTTTGTTGTGCTGAGTATTTAGCTGTACTTTTATGGGTTTGCCTTTGGGAATAAGAATCATTAAAGAACAGAGACCTCCAAAAAGAACTAACCCTCTGTTTTTCTTCCAAAGGTTTTTTTTTTTTCCTTTTCTTGTGTTAATGGTAGTTGGTTTGTTTTTTCCCTTAAACTTATAAAATATTTAGTTTATTTTAAAATAGACATTGGCAGTACCAAATGTTTACTTAATGTTCTAAAACACGTAGTAGCTGTGGCTTTCGTTTTGTCACTGAAAGTCTATGGCAGCCATTGACTTTATTAAGAGCAGAAAAATGATATGTTACAGAGCCTTTTCACCTCCATGCTGTCTCCTCTAATACATATATCTGTGGAATTGCGGTAATTAAAGGCTCTTTATGTTTTATGATTTCAGTTGCATGAGTTGAGTCTTAGCCTAATTGTTTAATGAACAGCTGGAAAGTTTTCTTGATCTTAAGCCATTACTGTAGGCTGACCTAATTCTGAGTCTAAGCAGAAAGACCAGTCCACATTCTGTTTTGTGTAGTTGACACTTCAGAAGTATGTGGCAGAAAATATATGGTACAGGGCTGCCCTACGACTGATATGCAAGTCCCGAGAACAGAAAGCAATGTTTTTTAGGTTGTTGAGTGATTTGTTTTACTATTCTGCAGCTGGAATCTCTCCTATGGCAGAAGGAACAATCCACCTGCATTTAACTGATGCTGTATCTTCAGCTCTTGCTGGAAGGAGACATCTCCTCATACTCAAGAAAAGAATGGCAGCAAGCTCGACTAGTACTTAGTGAGAAAAAATCCATCAAATTTATGGGAGTTCATATAATGATAAAACAATTTCATTTTTAATGAGTTGCTTGTAAAATGATGAGTTTGCTTTTTAACATGCAGAATTTTGAAGCATCAGCTCTTATAGCAAGAATTGATCTGTTCTGAAAAATATCTTTGAACATCTCTGGGTTCTTAAAATGAGGCCTTGTTAAAAAGAATCTTTTTTCTGAATGAAAATGGGAAGTTACATAAACTTCTGGAAGAGAAATCTGAAATTCTTTTTCTTTTTTTTTCTCAAAAAAATTTTGCTTAGTTTTCTGCTTTTTTCTTCTACATTATTCAGTACATACTTATCTACAAAATTAATGTAACCAAGATGACTTCAGAGAGTCGGAACTACTGGCTGTTACTTGATGGGTGGGGCAATTCTTAAGTGGGCTATTTTCTTGTGATTTTGTAATACTTCCTATTTGTCAGTGCCAGCCTAGTTCTTCGCTCCTTAGGAAGCAGTTTTCCACTTTGATGTGCTTGCCTAATAAACAGCCAATAAACAAACCACATGATGGCTTCTGGTTGGAGTTCAGGTCCCATTTTAGTGTCCATGGTCCAGTTCCCAGGCTGGAGGTGCTGTGTAAGGAATAACCTGACTCTTCCTCTTTACACAGTGCTGGCACTGCTGATGTGACAGCCCTGCTTCCTTCTCTGCTTTGCTCCATGGTGGGACCCTGGCATCCTGCATCTCCTGAATTCTCTACCTCTCATCTTACTTTTCTCGTGGGTTTTGCCCGTTCATGAGCACTACAATATATGACTTTCGGGTTCAAGAAGATTGACCCTTCCTTGTCTGAACCAATTATGTGAATGCAAATAATTTTTGCCCTGAGTGGGTACCCAGCTTCTCTGGGATTGACTGGTTTTACCTAAATGTTTAGACAACCTGTAAAGTTGTGGGGGTTTTTTGGTTGTTGTTGTTGTTGTGTGAAAGATTTGAATTCTGATCTCATTATTGAGTCAGGTAGTCTGAGATTATTCAGATATAGTTTGGCAGTTTATGATGCAGTGCCTGTAATAGTATTTGCCTTCAGGGGAACTTACGCCAGCTTTGTTAGAAAAAGTATCTATCCCAGATCAGTGACATGTGCTGATGTGGGTTCTGAGAAGTTCGCTAGGCCGCAGTTGCTTGCGTTCTCTCTGGATTCTTCCCATGGGTGTGTGAAGAGAGGATAGATATGTATGGCGCTTTACATGGAGCATGCATGTTTGAAGTACATACATGCAGTAAAATATAAAAATGGAGTTTTCTTTTTACAACTTCATTTCTTTATTCTCTTAAAATGGATTTTCCAAATGTCGTGATTGCTTAGCTGAAGAATAATGAAAACTTGAAATGGTCATATATGCTGTTATTGTAAAGTGAAGGTTGCTGTTAATGTTTTGTTGATCTTAATTCAGTTATTTGGAATACCTCCCATTTACAATGGAGATATCCTCCCATGTTCTCCTTTGATGTACAGACTGATTGTAAGTATACTTTTCTAGTAGTATTAATAAATATTTGCTTGACGTTTAATCTCATTGATCTTTAATCAGTTCTTAGTAGTTGTGATAAGTGAAGTTACAAAGTTGAAATAACTTCCTTTCTGTATGAAAACAGGAATGCTGATTTCTTCTATTTGTATATGTTTTAAAGATACTATGCCATGTCATTTATTTCATTTGACTTAATCATTAGAGAAGATTAAAGGTGGCTTATTTCTTAGACATATGCTTAACAAAGAAGGATTTTGCAAACATCTGTGCAAAAACATACAACATCTTCCTGCTTTCTTATCAGTAAATGCAGCTGTTCCTGTTTTTAAAAATCAGATGTGTGATAATGTGGAGTAGCAATGTTTGAAGGCTTCATTTTCTGATATCTAAGACATGTTTCTTTTTCCTGAGCTTGGACAGGTATAAATAAGAAAGATAAATTTGCAGCTAATGTTGATTTTTTTTTTTTTTTTCTTCATTTCCCCCCACCCCTGACACTATCAGAAACTGCAACCAATGTCATCTGCTAAGTGAGTTTCAGGTTCCTATCACATGTATTCTGGGTTAAGAATAATTAGTCTGTACACTGAATAGTGATAAATTATACACAATAATACGGCTTTTATATTCATATTATTTTTATATTCATATACGAATATTTTATATTCATATATATATGATTTAAAATGTCTATTAAATTTATAAATAAAAAAAACTTGCTGATAATAGAAGGCAAGTAACTTATGTCGTTTGCACGAGGAACACTATCAAAAAATCCAAACCCAAGTTGTCTTTTTAGTGGTTTATTCTTGGTTTAAAAGTGTGATTTACTGTTTGTATTGACAGATCCATACAAGTAAATAGGAAACATAGTTACTGAGAAAAATAGATGTGCAAATCTGTTTGTAAGTCATTAAGTTACTATTTTCAGTAGCAAACTGGAGTTGTACCTTGTCATTTTTACAACTTATTTCAGTTTTGCTTTGTTTCTTTGTTTTGGAGCCAAGTGGTGTGATGTGCCTGTTGGTGTTTCAGAATGGGTAAACGTAGTCAGGCAAAACAGCCACAAACCATGTTTCATGGGGAACTCTCTGGCCAAAACCCCATAAAAAATCGCCAATATATGTCTTTTCACCTAGAAACCCTCCCATACGTGGTGGTTGTAAAATGTTATGAGTAAAATGTAGTTGGGCATCTTAATAGTAGAGCAAAATGTTAACTGAGACATGTATTCCTCACCACCATACCTGCAAGTGCTTTTTGTATGAGGTTTGGTTTTTTTTTTTAAACTTAGAACCTCATAAAATTTTTTGAGGCACATAGATGAACTCTGCTTTTTAAAACCATTCTTTTTCAGACCATATTGAAATATTGAATCAAATTTTTCTTGTTGTATTAATGACAGTATAGGGCAATCTACGCAATCTACATGGTTTCTGGTTTATTTATTGCTTAGATCTCTCATTGAAGTCTCAGGTAAATCTGATCCTGCGTAGTGTGAGATCTGGTTGGATCACGCCTGGAAATTTGTTGCCTGTCTCTAAATTGCCAATAAATTTTTCAATATCAGATGGTGTTATAAAGAAATCTGGGAAATCACAAACTGAAAGCTGTGGAAGAAAACACATGTGGATTTTTTTTTATGGTTTTTTTTTTTTTTTTTTTTTTTTTTTTTTGAGAAAACTAAAGTGCTTCACAGGCTTTGTTTTACTAGTTAGAAAGGTCTTTAAATAGCTGTTGCCAAACCATGGATAGATAATCTTAGTGGAGGGGAAGTTTATTTTAGTCTATTATGAGTTGTTTAGAAAATCACCTTAAGCTGAATCAGTTTGCATTGCTTTCAAATGAAATAAGAATGTAAGTACAGATGTTTAGTTTTTCTAGATAAATGAGTGCAAAACCCCATATAAATTTGGTGGTGTAGTAGTGAGACTTTTGTATGAACTCAGACTTACTCTTCAGCCACTGAAATTTCTATTTAGAAAACTTTAGGCAATCTGTCAACAACCAGTAACTACCACGTCTTGCAATTGCAGGAAGTCTGTTTTACAAATATGGTGATATTAATCACAAGATATAACATATTCTTCTTGCTTCTTTCTAGGATCCTTTATATGATCTCCTTTATTGTTTCTTGTAGGAGCTCATTTTTTAATTTTACATCTTGGAAAAATGATGTCTTGTTCTGGTGATTCACCTTGAGGTTTGATGCGAAGCAGGCTAGCTGCTTCTTTTCTATCACCCATAAATTCTTGCTTTACAGAAGTCTGCTTGGCACGATGGGTCTGGAATCAGGGGCAAAATCAAAAAGTGCTTTGAATGATACAGATTTCTGATTTTAGCAGCTGACTGATGTTTCAGATTTCATAATTATTAAAATTATTATTAAAAGATTGGATTTGCATTCCTATTCCCCAAAACAGATTTAACTCTGGTTTGTGTAGCTGGAGTTCAGTGTATGAAAGTGAAGACACTTTTTTTCCAGTCTGCATATTTGCTATAATCAGATTTTTCAAAAGTTCTATTATTCTTTTGAATACAAAAGAAAGGAATTCTCTGTTTTGCTTTTTCTTGGAGTATTTAGTGTCAGGTGTATTTTCATGGTTTGTGTAGAACTTAGTCCTGTATCCCAGATGAAAGTCCTAGATAGAATACCTGTATTACGGATTTTCCTTTAGAGTAGGGTGTTTTATGCAAAACTTGTAAAGCTGGATATTAAATGGGATAAGTCAGCCTAAGATTCTAAAGAAATTGTTCTGTTTTTCCTACAGGGAGAGGGGAGGATGGCATACACTTTTGTCAGCACCTGTAAACTGACAGCTAAATAAAAATAGACTGACAATATGTGTGCAAGAAAGGGGATGAAATTACCTCAGTCAAAATGTCTTTACAGGCAGTCCTTAAGACGCCTTTTTGCAAAACGTGTGCAACATTGGAAACTGAACAAGCTCCTCCTTCAGGAGCTAAAACGATTTAAATTACTGCTGAATCACTAAAATATGTAAAGAATAAAACCTGTTTAGAAATAGGAAGCTAAATATTTGATCAGTCATAATTTGGTTGTGCTTTCTAAGGCTTCCTATATTGTTGGTTCTTAAATAGTAATTCTAAATTAAATAAGTGGTGGATACTACAATAATTATGAAGATACTGAAGAGGCCTACATTGCATTTTTAGCAGTGTTTTCTATGGATGTGTTTCACCAGTAGTAATATGTTTACTTATATCAGTTTATTTCAGAAGTCCTTGTTGTTTATCTTTTTTTTATGAAGTAATTTTATTATTATTAATATAAGTAATAGGAGATTTTGCCAACTGGATACACAACTGACATGCTGTCTATATTCTCTCTTCGTTTATTTTTCTCTTGTTAAAGTCATCAAAATGTTGACAGCTGCATAACTCTCTTTAAAGCTTTCATATCTTGACAGATATTACAGATATTTGTCATTTTACTTACAGTAAGTGACAGCTAAATTAGCTTTATGCTGTATTGGAGGATATCTCAGATGTAGTGAGTCCAGTCAAATTTATATTGCATTTCTTTAATGTGCAGCTGATTTTCGAGTGGTTATTAAGGAGTGAACAGTGAAGTGATACATGAAGAATGTGAAAATCTTGAGCTCGCAGATATTCAAGGTTAACAGATGAGAAATATGTTCCCCTTTTATTACTTTTATCACATTGGATAGTCTAGTTTTTCCTTCATTTTCACTTCTTATTTCAGCTAGATGTGGGGTTGAAGATCTATACATTAATCCTTCTTCAGCAGATGGCCCCTTCCTGGCTGAGTATTTAAGGCTGCCAGGAGATACTGTAGGTGTTTATAGGTCACAGTGGAAGCTACTCAGTGGAACAATATTGGTTCAATATCCCTGCACCTACCCACTGTATGTTTAGTTAGGTATGCTTCATTCATTGTCTGCAATGTAGATGTATTTTAGAGAGTTCAGAGTGTATACATATATATACACACATTTATTTTCAAAAGTTTGGGCTGAATTAAGGGTGGGAAGAGAGCAAACACAGCTACTGAATGAAAAAAAAAAAAAATTTGCTGTCAAGTAACTTATTCAGTAATGTCGCTTTCTTTTTGTGCTATGCATAAATACAAAGCACAATTAAAAAAATTGCAGTGGATCTTTACATTATTAGACTAAGAATGTCTGAAAAAATGTACTTGACAGGAGGGGGATGAAGGGGGGGGGGGAAGGGAAAAAACTTGTTGTCTTTTATCCCGATAGCTTAATTACACAATTGAGTGTTTCTCACAGTTGTCTGTTTAAATTGCTGTCAGAAATGGAAAATTCCATAATATGATATTCTCCCATTTTAGTATGTTCAATGTATTGCTAATGATAGCCAGACTTTCAAATTACTATAAATGTAAAAAAGATGAGTTATACATGTTCAATGTTTTAATCTACTCTGTTCTCATAATGCTATCTTACTCCTGGGAATCCCTCTAGCATTTGCACAATTAGTATTTGGAACAAGCCATTATAAAATTAGTTTGGTGTTGCTCAAATCAAAGTAGAGCAATTGAGACAAGCTACTTGAATTGTAAGAGAATAACTGATTTAACTGATTTTCTATAACATAGTTTAAATACTTCTTCTTAGAAACTTCAGAAACTTTGGAAATCTGGAAAGTAGTATTTGTGTCTTGATTAGTTTCTTCAATTTTCTTTTAAGTCAGGTTTTGTATATTTGTTTTGTGTTGTCTTTGGGGGGGTTGGTTTTTTTTTTAATTTTTAAAAGAATTTTGCATATGTGCAGCCTTCTCTGAAAATAATTTATGCTTAGATGGGCTGAAGTTGAAATTAAGCATAACAGTTTCTCCTAGAGGACCACCAAAGCAGGGGCACTGTGTGTGTTTGTGTGTTACTATATGTATGTACAACTTTGCATTCCAAGGAGAGCAGAACCGAGAGTGTTGAGTGAAAAATTATTTTGGGGGATTACTTTGGATACTGGCCTGGATCAGGCACAGAGTTACATCTGTTCTAACTGCAACTGATGCTAAAACACCCACTGACCTCTCAGAAGAGAGGAAGGTTTACAGCAGTGTTACAGAGAATCATAGCTTAAGTGGAACATTGCTTTATATTGTGCTTAAACATATTTTCTTTTCTTTCAGTATTACTGACATAGCAGAGATGTGGCAGGGAGTAATATTTATTGGTAGCGAATTTCTTGAGAAAGTGTCTAAAGTGGAAAAAGTGCAGGAAATTGCAGAAGCTGGAATAGAGCTTTCACATTCTCCATGAAAAGAATGTTTGCTTAATGAAAAAAAAAGAAAAGCATAAGAATTTTGTAGAGATGAGCATGTGCTGTAAAGCTTTATCTGCTTTACTCGCAGCGCGGAAGCTGGGTATTTCATGTAGTCCTGAAGGTCTGCTAATGCAGCCAGTGATCCTAACTGTTGGAATATTTTAGTATTTGGTCAGTACTTTCATTCTTGTTCTTGAATGGGAGTTTTCCACAGTCCAGAAAAATTACATAGCTTGTATAGGGCTCTCTAAAACCATTAATTGGCCTATTAAGATTTTATCTGTAACTTTACTTTGTGTTGAGCACTATTTGTAGTGCTGTCTTAAACTATGCTAAAGCCCTGTTTCCTAGGCTTTAGTGATAGGATAAATATTCCCCAGGAACATGCAAGCTAAACATGCAGATTGTTTGGCGTGGGTTAAACACACCTATCTGAAACATAACCATATTAATATTACATCTTTCAGGTATCTCAGGCACCATAAGAGTGTAGTATTTCAACAGTGGTTTTATAGAAACTTGCTGCAGAACTGGATGGGATTAATAATGTATGAGATGTATCACACTTAGTAGAGTATTAAATTCTAGCAGTGGAAGGATGCAAACCAGTTCATAACCTTACAAGAACATTGTGTGCTACAGTAATCTTGATAATACTGTACAGTCAAATTAACAGTGAATAAATGCTGAACTCTGCTTTCTGTCAGAAATGGTACTCATGCAATCTCTTGTCAGTCTTCGTGCCTGCTGTCCTGAGCAGCTCATTGGAAAAAATCATAAGATAAAATGATGTAATGAATTATTCTGGCTGTGTAACACATTGTAAAGAAGGTGTTAAGGATCTTAGGAAGGAAAAATTTGTGTGTTTCAGTTCTTGGGTGAGCAGCAGCGTTGTGTGTATAATACTGCAGGAGTACCTCCCTCCAGAACATCACTGTTTATCAAAATTATATTAAAATAGAAGTTTGGAATAAGTCTTATTCTGAGATAGTAGGCAATTGAGTCAGTATAGTCTTGTTATTCCAGATGTGACAGAAAGAGGAGGTATGACCCTAGGGACAGACCTTATGGGCTACAGATTTTACCCTAAAACACATATGGGAATTATCAATCAATAGGTTTCCCTGTGCATGCGGTGCTTTCTTTGTACTTTTACACTGCTTTACTGGAGATTTCTGTCACTGTTTTTCAGTTGGGTGGACACTATCAGTCCCCACCTTCTCTCATTCCCAGGGTTGCTAGCATGTGTTCTGAGGAACCCTTATCACCTTTTTTTAAGGTGTTTGGTGATGCATTGGGAATAGATGGCTCTCCTCTTTCTATATAAACTAATAGGTCTTCTGTCACTTTCAATTTAAACTCCTGGGGCTTCAGAAACTGTTACTTTACATTTTCTTCCCTGGAAAACAAAACAAAAATGAATGAGACTCTTTCAATCTGAAGAAATGAATTTTGAAATTTAGAACACATACTTTTTGAGGAATAGAAATTTTGTACGAAAAGACTTTGACCAATCACACTGGTGTACTTCAGGAGCAGGGGTTAAAGACTAAAAAAATGTGCTTACAGCGCAGCCTGCATCACCATAATACTTCATCCTAGATAATTTTTTTTTTGAGAGGACAGAAAGAATGAACCCTAAGCAGAGGGGACAACATATTTATCTGTGTTTGTAGATGGGCAGATGTGGATAGCTTGTGCAGCATACTTGTAGGAACATAAAATGTCTCCTACCTTTGGCCTTGGAAAGCTGTCTCAAAGAGGAGGTTTTGTGCTCTAGATTCCCAAACTGGAACTGTGTGACAGAGACAAAGAGGTAAAATAGACTTTAAAACAGGAGGACCTCATGTAGGGTTATTGATGGGATTTGTTGCTGTTTCCTTCTTGCAGTGGGAATCCAAAACTTAGGAGAAAGGTGTGTCCTCAAAGGTTTATATTAGGAGGGGAAAAAAAAGGTTGGATTACAAGTTTTAACTTACTGTATTTACTCCTTGATCAAAATGCAGACAAAGCTAGTAAATGCTTGAAATATGATTGTTAGAGACTCATCTGAATTTTTATTAGGCATTATGAAGTATTTGTTTTAACTTTGAAGAGTGCATCAATTAAAAAGAGATGGTGCCTCAGAGACGTGTTTACAATAAATGCCAAATGACTGAGCTGGCCTCTTCTTATTTGAAGTGCTAGTTCTCAGGCCAGGTTATAAAGTATTTTGATGAGGAAATGGACAAAAATAATTGTTTAATGCTTGTTATCTTTACAGGTAAAAGATTTATTTGCAGGATTGTTGTTGCAGTTCCCCATCAAGCTCAAAACAAAGTTTTAGGAAACACTGTATATGTTAGAAATGTACCTTTCTGAGCTAGAGCTCTGAGATCCCACTGATGTTTGTACGGAGTGATTGTCATTGATAGTTTTTCTCTGAAGCAGATCTAAGACACAATTCTTGACATCTTTACACCTCATAATATCTCTCAGTCATGTTTAGTATTTAATTGTGTTTTTAAATGTTCTTATACCTTAGATTTTGTATTTGTTTCTTTTGTTTTTTCCTTTTTTTTATACTACTTCAGCTATCCACTTAAATTTTATTCTTTATAGTCTCCTAGAGTTCAAAATAATGCATACTTATCTAGCCAAAAACTAGTTCAGCTCTGCCCTACTTCTGGGATCATTCCTGTACATATAATGATACCAATAAATATAAGGAAATCCTCAGACACTTTTGCTTCTGGCTAAAGACAAATCTGCATGAAAGCATTTCTAGAGTCTATATTTTTCTTGTCAGAAGATGTAAAACCTTTCATGTTTGCTAGTTGGTTTGTATTAAGGGAGAGTCCCTTAGCCTGCCATGAATCATGAAACTTCTTTTGTCCTGATAACTCAGGGTGTTAAGGCAAATCCTCAGTTTACACTCCAGGCACTGGCTCTGGTTTTGGAATGCTGGCAATGGCAAATCTTTCTTTGCTGTTGGGGATATGAATGTAACTGGGTCAGGAGCTCGGTGACTGGAACTGCTATTCTTTAAAGGGGATTCACCTGATGATATGTCTTTTGCAATGTCTGTATTAAAAGGAATGTTTCTGAATTCTTTTTTTTTGCGCAATTGGAAAAATAGGAAAGAATAAAGGCATCTTACAGAAACAGGACTCTGATGATTTGAGTTGCGATTATTTTTGGCAGAGGGAAGGGAAGACGTTCTTAATAAATCCTCCCTTTCGTAGACCTGTTCTGTTGCTTATCTTCAATATACTAATGGGAGGAGTCTTGCCCTTTTTCAAAACATGGAATGCTTGTATCTCCTGCTAGCCTTGGTTTGAGGCTTTGGTATAATGGAGTGTTATCCAGAGTTATTGGTAGTAGATCTTAACTGTTGTAGGTAGGAGGTTTCTCAGCTTGCTTTTTGGTCTTCAATTCTACAACCACTTCATTTTTTCAAATTAATTCCTGGTATTTTTACACTCTTAGAAATATCTGCAAACTCTTTGCATAAAGTTTGATACCTCAATTTAACTTGGTTAAATTTAAATTAATTTCATAGTAGCTGTAGATGTTGCTGCACTTTTGGTGGCATGATTTGACAACTTTACCCCTTCCCCCTCAAATTAAACTGGAGCTGAAAACCTACAAGCCTGGCTTTGCCGTGCAGGAGTGTTTCTGTGCAACAACCAGTGTGACATAGTAGCTCACTGTCCAATTAGGCACAAGAATTTTGAGCATCTCAACTCCTTCCATAGAACAACAGCTTTTCCCCTCTTTTTGCCTTTGTATGCTTGTCAGGGCTCTCTTGGTACCCTGACTCAGGCTTTCTGTTCTTGCATTGTCTCCAGAATTCTTGTCAAGTGGTAGCTTATTTTCAGCTCGTTGGTATTTTGTTCTCGATGGCCTGCCATTAAACCAACCCTACAGAGTCAAACAGGGACTACCTCGGAAGGGTCTAATAGTGGTATTCAGAAATTATTATGGCGCACTTCTACAATGGAGAGGGCAATCAGAACAATAGGATTGAATGCAGAGTTTGTGCTTCCAGTGTCGTGGATATGTGCTGTGAGACACCAGGTCAGAGATGGATGCTGGGTGACGGTGCACACTCTGGTGCAGAGGAGGAAGACCATCGTGGAAACCAATGAAACAAGGAAATTGTCATACAAAATCTCATTCACATCAAATCACATTCATACTGTGTCTAGTGTAATATTGATCAGTACTAATGAAATAGTGGCAAAAATAAATTTTCAGAGCTTGACAAATGGATGCATGTGCAGCTTTGTGTAGTACCTCAACTTCCACAGTGAACAGCCGCAGGCAAAACCCATGCTATTCTGAAGAAATAATGTTACCCCCTTGCACAGCCTGTTGCTTTCTCCCTCACCTATTCTAGCACATAAAGTCTTCTGGTCAGAAGTGGCAAGTGGCAATGTCTGTAATATGGTTTGGTGGTGGGGGGGGTTTTGTTTTTTAATTTTTTTTTTTTTNTTTTTTTTTTTTTTTTTTTTTTTCCTTTTGTGACATTATTTTTCTTGTATGATGCTGTTCTAACTTTCCAGATTGTCCTTAGGCTATAGGTCTTCCTGTGATTAGGGAATAACCTGGTCTTGAAGGTTTGTCCTTGCTGTAAAATTTAAATACACAGTAAGTGGGTTTTGAGAGCCAGATTAGAGTACATGAAAGGAACTAGTACGTGGGGCTCTTTTAGACTTCTAGAAAACAACTTTGGAAAGCAAGTTAATGATCAAAGGTCTTTGGCAACTTAAGCTTACTATGACGTTTTACTCATAAACCCTTATTGACTCAGGTTGAGAACCATTTGTCTAAAGATAGGGTCATAGTCTGTGGTTTCTATGCATGGACAGTGGGTTCTGTTAGTTCTCCTATCTCAAAATAATTGAACTGGAAATATTTGGTAGGTTAATCACGGCACATTTTGTCTTATCTGACTACAGATTTATGTAGCCTAGGCTTCTCCTTGTTTGGTTGATGGTCAAAAGTTTGAATGAGAATATCATGTCTGTGGAGCACAGAATGCACAACTGATAACTTGGCACATTCAGAGTGTGTTATAAAAAAAGGGACTGTCACAGGAATGCATTTCATTTTTGATGGAGGAATGGGATGGAGTAGATGATTGCTTGAGTTCATTTCCAGCTGTTTCTGTGTTTTTCATTCTATAATATTTTTAAAATATATTCAACATAACACTTTTTTTGTATTGTGATTTTACATATGTTTTGTATTTTTAGTTTTGCAGCTGTTTTTATGAATATGTTACTGATGCAAACAACTAGAATTTTAGATGTAGGTGGAATTTGTCAATAGAAATCAAGGACTAAAGAAATACAGAGTCCAGTAATACCTGTTGCTTTAGCCAAAGCTTTCTGCTTTGAAATGCAATTTTCCCACAATCTAATTTATGACATTCAGGCCATCAGTGTAAAAAAAACCCAAAAAACGTGCATCCGTGCTTCCAGAAGTCAGAAAAGAACACTGGCTTCATGTTCTGTACCTTTAATTATGATCAAAATAGTGTTGGGCAAAATATCTAAACTAACAGAATAGCACCTTCTGCTTAATAGTTATGTGGAAAAATGCGACATTTTAAAAATAACCCTGAAATTAAAATCCGTTTGGATAACTGTATTGCATTGCTATATTCTGTATTATATTCAAGGGAAATGCATATCTTATCATACCAAAGGCCTCTAAAGAAACCAAAGGAATATTCTATTTCATGTGAAATATAAATAAGCAACACAACTGCCACCGGTGACAGTTGGGTAGACTAATTTTTTTTAGAAATTTTCAGTGCTAAAAATGATTGTATAAAGTATTTGCTAATTATAATAATTTGGAACAAGTGGGTGGATTGTTTTTTGGGTATTTTGTTTCCCGAGTGGCTTTATTCTCCTTTCAGAGGAGAGTAAAGAGCATGAAATTTGCTGTGAACTTTGGAAATCCATTTCTGTTGTTGCTTTATATTGGTTGGTTGGTTTGCTGGCTGTGCATGAGAAATCTTCTCTTTCTCCTGGTGTGTTTGTTTGTGTTTGCTTTTGTCTCTGTGCCGATACTGTGACACCTTACAGTTTTTGAGAAGCTATAATTCTTCCTCTTTCTGAAGTGTGGAGGGCTTTTCTATATTTTCTTTCTAGGCAAAAATAACCACATCTTAAACAGTACTACACATGCTGCTGGTAATATTTGGAATTTTTCTGGCGAGTCCACAAGGGTGGAAGCAAATTAAGATTTCCAAACTGTTCTAAGGGAAAGTGCCACTGCATCTCTGCAAGTGTTTTTTGTCTTCAAATGCATTTTAAAAAATGTCAGAAAATTGTCTCAGTATTTGTAAAGCAAATGCAACATGTAGAATTCTGACTTCAGGTGTTTGGGGTGTTTTGTGGGTGTAAGGTTTTTTTTTTTTTAAAGTTTATTACTCTTTTTTTTCCCCTTTCTGTTGTTATTTTGTGCTGTTCTTATTTTATTGGTTTTACCGTTTATATAATTTTGTTGAACCTGTGAATGTCTGGGCACCATAGGCAGTGAACTTAGCATGGAAGGGAAAAAAGTCAAACTAAACCAGGCTGAACTAAGTACTCATTTTAGACTGTGCATCTGGATTTCAGCTGCCAACTATTTAGAAAGCTTACCATTGTTGCATCCAACTTGCATTTCATATGCTTGACTCTTCTAATGATAATAGTACTCTCCATCTTAAATTCCAGTGTGTCAAAGGGATTATCTCTGTTGTGTCTTCATATTATTCATGACTATAGTTTTGTACTTTATATAGGCATACATAGCCGTATGTTGCTTTAGTGCAAAACTTGCCATCCACAAAAATAATTTTTCTGTCCTAGTGAGAAGAGTTGCTCCTAAAATATCACTTGGGCTTGGATATAAATTTATTGAAATTAATTAGGAAATAGCTATTTTATTTTTTGTATAAGGACTGGTTTTTATCACAATAACATATCATTGCAAAGGTGATTGCAATTATAATTTCCTCCCATAAGTTACAGTTAGAGATCTCTTGCGATTGCTCCTTCTTTATAGATCTGAATTATCTACCATTCTGTCAGTCCAGCTATTTCCATATGAATATCTAAGCTCATTAGAATAATATCCAAAGCATAGTACACTGCATTATTGTGCTGTCTAATAAGCGTCTCGGCTGCTTCTCACAGCCCTGCTATGGACTGGTTTTCCCTTTTTTTGCAGATCACTGCCATTGTTTGCTGAGTGCCCATGAGGGAGCACTTTTTGTGATCTAGTGCTTTTGCTTGTATAATACTGATTCAGAAAAAACAGCCTGCTTAGAGAGAAACATTAATTAGGTGCAAAGGTGGCGTTATTCCATGGTTTGGGGGTGGGGGGAAGTACAGCAAATAAATTATCTCCTATTTGTACAATGCTTTATGGTTGTCAGCTGTCTGTTGCCAAAGAACCCCGGTGGAGTTAAATGCTTGTGACACCTTGCCCGGTAAAGGTAGAGAAAAAGCCTGTTATGGAACCTGCTTTGTGACAACCTGTGCTAGTTTATATTAGCTTAACCAATCACTTTTTTCTGTGCTTGGCAAAATTTGTTAAATTAATTCAGTTGCAATTAGCAGATTTATGGGAAAGTACCCTGTTATCCTTTAATTGGAGAGCATAAAACTACAAACTGAATCTGCTGGTTCTATTTGTGTAATAGGCAATCTATCTACGACAAGGTTTGATCGATGGAGTCGTATGATGCCCTTGCCTTGTTTTATATTGGCTGTCAGCTCTTAACTGGGACTGAAGTATCTGGGTAACAAAAATTGATATAATGACTTAATGCGCCTTATTCTCTTTGAGCTACATCAGTTTAGAGCACTTCTGAGAGAAAAATGTCTGGAAAATATCAGGGAGTCATTTATCAACCTGTTTTCATTAGCATACTGCCTAGCACTGGCAAGGATTTGAATAAAAAAAAAAGCAGGACGGTACAATTTATTTCAGGTCTCATATTTCTTGGATGAAAGGAGACTTCTAATAAATGGAAAATATAGAAAGATGCATTTCTTGCTGATTTTTCCTAAATAAAAGCTGTGCAAAAACATATCTTCGATTTGATTAATAATGGCACAGGAAGCATACATGTATGAAGATAATCTGAAAATTAGCAACAGTATCCTCCCTTACTGCATCTGGCTCATTTATTTGAGGTACACCCCAGAGCAAACCCCATGTATTAAATGTGTACACAGGCAAATTTGTGTGGGTGTGTGGCAGGGGCTTGTCACCACAGAGGATTTTACAAAAAATATGAGATCGGATCTCTTTAAAGGCAGAGCTGTTAAGCTATTCAGGAGTCTGCTGAAAGTGAAGTGAAATAGGTACCAATCAAAATGTTTGTATAGTGGGCAAAATGTGCGCACCGCATCAAGTCATTTGTCCTACCTACTCTATGATGGTAACCAGAAGAGGTAATAATAACTGAAAAGTAGTGTGCAAGTAAGTCTTTTTTTTGGATGAAATTTTTATGCATCAGTCAGACTGCATACAGTGTGCCTAATGTATAAAATAAATTGGTGTATAAATCAGATTATGAGCAGGATGTAGGCAAGTCTCCATTTACACACAGGAATCAAATCCAGAGACGGGAAATTCCCAATTTAAATTCTGGCATTTATCAGGACTTTATCAGGTGGCAGTTCATGCTTAATTTTCTAATAATAAAAAATACTAATAAAAAAGTGTTCCTCCGTTCCCAGCAAAACCTGAATGCAATGGATTACAAAAAGACTTGAAAATAAAGTGCTGGTGGACATGCACAGCATTATCTTGTGACCCATTCTATAGCTTCTAATTATGTCAAGGATTTGGAATGCCAATCAATAAAAAGTGATTTATGATTGGTATAAGCAATTGCACATGGCTTCACATTGATCAGTATGTAGATTCCCTGACATAAGAAGTTATTATCTATGACAGATACTTGTCTAACTGCTAATTGAATTGCACATTTTTCCCTCAGTGTTATCAAACTACCACCAAATATAGACCATAACTTTGTTGCTCTTTGCATGTGAAAATAAAAGTATGATGAACAGCAAGTGTCAGCATATAGGTTGTCTGACAGTAACCACTATTTATCAATGCAACTTGTGCTTGCTATGAGATGACAATATCACCCAGTGTTGCCATGACAATCAAAATGAGTGTTGGGTCCACGATATTTTCTACAACTCAGTAGAATATCTATTAAATCTAAGTTATCTATTGCTTGTTACCTGGTAAAGCATCTACAAGAATGCAGTACTAGTGTTCTAGTGAGGAAGGCTTTGTACAACACAGATGCTTCTCTTCTTATTCCTGTTATTTTTTTTTAAAAATCATTCTGATTAGATGGTCTAAGAGCAGAGTAGTTTTATGCAATGTGCTTTTCTTTCCAGGAGTGTTTTTTTATAAATTGAAATTAGTCTGGGGTCCACTTGGACAAATGGCCAGTGGAGTTGTGATGCATTTCAGTGTTCAGAAATGCTAACTGAAAAGCTAAAACCTATTTTACTATATACTGCCTACTTTAGTCACAGGATCAGCATAAATTAGGCTGATCCTGTGACTTACCTACCTGTTGAAGCTTTCCCTAATGAACCATGAGATCATTGAATAGGAGATATTCAATACTGAGTTTAACAGAGCCTTTTACTTGATTGGTACTAATAGGAGCATGTACTTCACTCTTGGTTTCTGTACTTTTCTGTCATATTTTTTTCTGATTTATTACGCCAAACAAAGGTCTATTTTGGGGTTTATCTACATCAAGCCATTGTGCTTGAGATTAGCAGGTACTGTTTTGCAGTATATCTGAATCTGTTCAGTCATCCATTTTCTTGTAAAATGACATCATGTTCTTATAACAGAAAAGTATAGAACTGTTCAACCCTCAGGATAATTCTGTGTTGCACCCAAACTTGCTGTGAACAGACAGTGCAGACCCTGGCACAGGTGCAGGAAGAAACTTTGCACTATATGGTGGAAGACAACCCCTAAGAAATAGCAGGTCTGCTTTGGACTGTAATCTGTGGGGTTCATAATCTCTCTGCTGCCTCAATCCCATCCCCTCTGGCCTTGGATTAACGGGGAAAATCTAATGTTTTGTACCTAGTGCTTTCAAAAACTCTCAGCCTAAAATTTCAGGATTCTTCAAATGTAATTTGATACAGGCCTTAGGTATAGTGTTTAATAATGTCTTAGGTTTGGCAATTATTTTCCTTCGTTTTTAAGAGTTGTTATAGCCTTAAAGAAATTTTACGGAGTTCTGAAACTCACATCCCCATCGTGTTTAAATGAAGCTTGTAGTCACTTGCAGGATAAAATAGCAAATGAAATGTAGCATCGATTGTAAAATTTCAGTAATTTTCTATCCAATTGCACTCCTGTATAAACAATCTTTTTATCTCTCTAAATATATAATTTCTATAAAATTAGCAGATGCTCTGTCTATAGTATCCCATTCAATTTTTTTGTTTTTAATTAAAAAACTTATTACAAGTTTCCAGATAATGCGACAGCAAATTTAAGAGATGAAGACTTTTAAATGTCTCAGAATAACAGCAATTAGAATCCTAGTATTTGTGTACTTGGGCTTTTCGCACATGTACAGCTAATTAAACAAGGGAGAGTGGCCTTTGATATACAGCAAAAACTATCCTTGTGTGCTCTGAGAGGAAGTCAGCACGATGTACTTTGGATGTCATCTGGTACACAGGTGTTCAGCTACATAGTGTGCAGAACAAAATGTTTTTCGTTAAAATAATTTCACGCTGAAAATTTCTTTAAGAAACCCTCAAAAATCCTACCCCAAAAATACCAGCCTGTCCCAAAACTACAAAGTAATCAAACAAAAAAACTGGACCAAAAGCCCTTTCGACCTTTTTTAGATGTCACTTTCTCTTCTTATGTTAGTTTTTTTCTTTTTCTTTTTTTTTTTTTAAATCTGCAGGTGTTGTCTAAAACTTCTAGTGAATTACAGGCCGTGTTCTGTTTTGGTTTTTTTTCATCCTGACTGAAAGTAGGTTCAGCACAAATGATTGTACACCTAAAATTAATATAATTTTGTATGAAAGTTCTGGAGTGCATAAAGATGGCACAAAATGCAAGAGACATGCATAGAGAAATTGCTCTTCAGATTTAATGAAGCACTTCTTATCTGAAATTTTTCAGGTGAATGATGGATTAAGCTTTCAGACAACCTACCAGTTAGAGGAAATTATTATTGCACTGTTTTTTTCCCCCCCTGTACACTGAACAAACTGAGGTATGGAAATAGAGTAGGGATATAGTTCAGAGGTGCTGACTGTGGGTTAGGTATCAGTCACTGGAGTATCATTTATTGTCATGGTGCCTGGTTTTATATCTGAACTTCTGTGCAGAGTTCCAAAGTACTGAGACATAAATCTATTATATAAATGTCTTCTTTAGTTCATATGTCTCTGCTTACTTATGTGTTAAGCACATGTATTGTGTGATGAAAAAACCCTTGTTTTTTAAAATGGAAATTTAAGGTGTAGAGGAACTTTTCGATTATTTTTTTAGAATGCTTGTAATGAAGATTTTAAAAAGGACCATAGGCATCCATTATCTAAGAGCAGATGTGACTCCCCAAAATACAATTTCGATTGGCACATGTTAAAACATTTACTGCATTTTAAATCAAAGATATTGAGTCTCTTTCTGATGTTATGGTGTGATTTCCCTTTATATTTTGCACATGTTAACAGCTGAAGACAACAGGAAAGCTGAAAAAACTCTGTGAATATGAAATTGTTAAGTAAGATAAAAATTTTCTGCTTTGATTCAAAGGTTTTTTTTTTTTGGGTGATGAAGCAAAATGCTCAGGTATTTTAAAGATGGGTAGGCCTTGTGAAGTGCATTTGAGTTTGCTGCAGTGTATTCTTGACAACTAAATCCATGAGGAGCACGAAGCCCATCAATACCAGCTAGTCTGGATGAGCAGAGTGATCCAAAAGCCATAACCACTGTGTGCACATTCTTTTTTAAGAGGGAAGGGGTGTAATTAGTTAGTTTGCAGGTCCTTCAAATATGTTTGGAAAGGGATCACGTGAGCACACTGAGGATGAGATGGGAGAGTGTGTTAGACCTCTTACAGAGTGGAGAGCATTGACAAGAGGGCTGGGCTGGCAGATAATGGATGTCCTAGGGCAGAGCTGATTTAAAGAACGTGTTAATGCATCCTAGGTGTGAGAAAACACTGACTCCATTTACTCTTGGAATTGAAAATGGAACAAAAGAAAGCAGCATGACATTAAGAACAGATACTAATTGCATAGGGTTTATCTTCCTAATGGAGTTGTTTTGAATGTTTTTGATTCACAAACATACTTTTAGCTGAGCAGTATGTTGGGACATATGGTGTTTCACTGTGAAACAAAATTTCAAACCAGTTTGCATTAAAACGCTTTGTAAGGATGTTCAAACTGAAGCATGTTTTATATCTATTAAGACCCTTGTTAGTGTCTAGATACATAAGCTGTGCAGTAAACTTTGCAAATCTTCAAAGAATATTGATAAAACATCTAATGAATGGCACAGAAGAATTACCAGTGCTATGGTGCTCAATAGTTCATAAAAACACATGGAGGGGAAACCTATTGAAATGATTATTGAAATGAATCCTGGTGGTTTAGCAACTACACAAATATTTCACATTTTTTCCCTTTTCTTTTTTTGCCAGACTTCACCTGCACAAAATCTCTTATCTTTCTGAAAAATATATACACACTAGTGAGAGTATAAACACATCATTACACTTTCATGGCAGATAAGCTTGCTCTGTTGGAGTGTAAACTCATTTTTCTTTAGGTGACCTTTAAATAGTATTGTGCTATTGGATGGGATTTAAATCAATAATTTTGTCAAAACAAAATACAGTGTTGGGTTTTTTTTTCTTTGTCATTTAACCAGTTTTTTAAACTATCAAGGAAAAATGGATTTCCATGTGTTATACTCTATTTAAAAAAACCTGCAAAATTCACTTAACTAGCTTTAAAAAATGCCGTTTTTCTCTGTTGTTGATAGTTTTTGTTTTATTTTGAAAAATGTCCAGACATCAGGGTAACGTACAGTGTTACTATAATTAGTGCCTTAATGCCTTTTCTGCATTCACATTGTAAAACAACAGTGTCCCAGGTGTGAGAAGGTTAAAATGAGAAGTACCCAGTAGTTATGAAGCAGCAATAATGAGTTTCCTTCTACTTACCATGGATTTGTGTGATATACAACTTGCAATTAAGCATGGCTTGGTGATTCAGTGATTAATGTATATACGACTCCTAAAGGAGCAGCACAGGCCTCCCGTCACATCCTTCATGATGTTTACAGCTGGGTACCTATTAACAGGAAGATGGAAAGGGCCATTTACAATTCAGTAACCTTTATGACAGTGAACTCTTTAATCAGCATTTTATTTCCTTTGTAACACTTTAGTCATCTACAAATGTCAGAATAAAATAGGGCTATGAAATATTTAGGATCGGCATGTGAAAATTGACTTCCTTGATTTAAGCTGCTGTGTCTTTTCATTTTGTTGTTTTGGGAGCTTTTACTTTTATTGAAAGACAATTTATAACTAAATGCTCCCAATAGTGACTGGCATTAGGGATGGAAAAATTACAGAAATCTGTGTTCTTGTTCTGTAAAATGTTGGTGGTTGCTATGTTGGGTAATAATTTATTCAAATAAAAACCTTAGTGGGGTTCACTTTTCAGAATATAATTTCTGTACAAATACAATGGACTCAGTGAGTTTATGACAATGTATTCCAGTGTACTCATAGAAGTAATTAAGTACAAAGTATATCCTAAAATAAGTTGTCACTTATGTGTACCTGTGTTTATGAAATATGCAAAGTGTTTTATTGTTTTTGTCAAATGAATGTGGGGCTCTGCAACTTCCATAGCAATTGTCTTATGCTTTGTCTGATGACAATCATCATTCTCTATCACCAGGAAGAAATACTGTCCCTGCCTCAGTGCACTGCAGAGGAAATACAAATCCTTCTAACCAAGTATTTTTGTTCATACATGTACGCAGTTTGCGTATAGGTTATAAATTAGTGTTTATCAAAATTGTTACATAATATTTAATTCTTGATATCTATAGTATTTAAAGTATGAATTAAACATTTTCCAATTGGTAACACAACAATTTTAGAATTGTCAAGCTGGAAAGTCTTCCTCTGTTGGAAGGGCAGGGCTTTGTCCTCGTGGGGATATTGGGAACTTTTGACCTAGTCCTGAACTGTATTTAAACTGTAATTAAAGCATTGCAATAATGCTGCTTGGGTTTGCAGTGTTCAGCCCAGCAGAGTTTCACTTGAGCTGCGTGCTGCTATGTTGTAAAACACTGACCCAGGTGGCTGGAGCTGTGCTTAAGAGGTTATTTGTAATTTTGTATCACAGCTGCAGTTGGTAACAGTGAAGGTAACTTCCTGTTTTACAGGTGTTAATAAGGTTTATTGCATTTGGGAGATCAAGATTTCATCTGCTGCTCTGTGTGCAGGAGTTATGTACTGGGCAAAGCTATCTGCTTTATCTGCTGCCTATTTTATTGGTTGTGGTTTTGTACGTTGTGGGTTTTTAAAAAAAAAAATGAAAGGAAAGCCTTCTTAAAAATACGAAAGATATGAAAGGCAGAGGACAATAATGAGCACAATGTTGAATGCAGACCTTTTCTCACTGAAATATCTTGCTTGGAGAAAGTGTTTGATCATAGAAGAAGGACTTGTGAACCCCAAAACTTAACTGCTTTCTCCATGGAATCTATTGATCTAGGAGCAGACGTTATCACTAATAAGAAGCCTTATCTCTCAAGTGTGCATTCAAACTCTAGAATCAAGTTATTCAAGCTATGAATGTTTGGGATTTTATGTGCTTTGCAGTTGGAAGCTGTGTAACTGTTTCTCAGTTAACAGCCTTTTGTTTGGTTCCTTTCCTTTAGAACCTATTGGAGTTGCCTAAACTTGTAGATGTAATTATGAAACATGTTGGTGTTCAGGCCTGGTTTATCTATCTTGATCGTGCTCATTCTTTCTTAACTTCAGTATGTTTAGATAACATAGACAGTAAGCCATGGACATTGCTGCATAAATAAGATATGGGCAAGATATTTATTGTCCGTTATCCTTGGCTACCCTGTTAGGTAGGAATGTATCTGAAAAAGTACAAAAAAGTTGGCAGTGGTCAGAGAATCAAAGTAACTCCTGGTCATCATCATTAAGGAAGGTGCCTCATTCAGCACCTGATAGTCAATGTAAGTTCATATTTTTGAATATGTTTTTGATGATGTTGTACTGCTCTAACATACCTTGTAGCATACTACTTGCTGTATTGACCAGATTTTGTTGAGAGATGTTACTTTAAAAATGGACAAAAGAGTGAGCAAGGGATTTAAGTTAATAGTCAGAAGAATTTGCAGGGGGCAACAATTAGGCTGAGAACGGGCATTGGATTAATTCTGTTAGTTTTCAATTAATTCAATTCAGTTCTGTCTGTATGGCTTGAAAATACAGCTGCAAGTTTAAATGAGAAAGAAAAAAGACACGAAGTGGACACAGTATACTCTGTTGCTATGAGTATTCCAAAAAGAAATATGTTTATCCTAACTTCAACATTCTACCAGATTCTACAGAAAAATCCATGTTTAATTTGAAGAAGAAAACCTGTGTCACATTTGTTGAAGGACTCAAGACAGATTGTATGCATCTGTGTTTATAATTGGTGGGCCAGCTGAGGTAAATGAGACCTCTCTGCAGTATTAGTTCTGTTACTGATTATTTTAATTTTTTGTAGTGTCTTTTTAATGGATAACTCAAAGATATCCTGAATGTTAAAAGCATTCTAAGAAGGTAAATACTGGGAAAAATATTAAAAAGGGAGAACTAGGTATCCTTTTTTTAAGATTGTGTGTTTGCCTTTGAGGGGGACAGTGCGGAGGGAATGGGGCAGGGGTTTTGCTGCCTGACGACCCACTTTGATTGTACAGCTATTCTACTTGGGGATAAGGGAGGGAGCATACAAACATGAGGGGAAGTGCCCCAATGTGTAATTGGAAAACAGAAGCTCTGGAACTTAATGCTACCACTCCTCAGCTGTTTGGGGCCTTGGCTTGAGAGGCTTGGGGTTTTTACAGGTCTCTTGCAGTTTCACAGCTGTGAAATGTTGCCATCCTTTTGCTGGGATTATTTAAATATTTATCTTTCCTTGCTACTTGACCTTTCCTGCTTGGTTTTAGTTCCTGTGGCCAGCTTGCTTTGTGTTTCATAAGCTCAGTAAACCGTGGCCTTCAATTCCCTTGTTCTAGTATTTTCACTTAAGACCAGGAGTGATGAGCAAAAGGTTTCAGGCTCAATCCTTGAGCAAAGGGCCGCTGTGACAGGGATTATTATTTATTTGTCATCTTGGATGTAATAAGCTGTAGGTACAGCATCGAGAGCCCTTGATTTATTGCGCTGTCGACTGCCACTAGCAGGACGTCTGCTGTACCATGCAGGATGAATACCACACTGTCAGCTCTGTCGATCTGTCTCTGCCATTGCGCTCTCTCTCATAACACATTCCCATTTCATGCCAGAATACATAAACAATCTTTCATTATTTTGATGCCTTTTTCATATTTGTTCTTTACAGAACATAAAGTTTGAATTTATGGGTTTCCTTTACATTATTTCAACACACTCCACCATTTTCCGGGTTTGTGGTTTAACTCTCAGAAATTGGCTGCCAGGTGATTTAGTTATTTTGGCTTTCTAGTTTTATGGTTATTTAATATCACAGTGGCAGATACTGAGAAAACGTAGTGTATAGCAGGTATGGGATTTGCAGTCAGACTCTGTCATCAGCAAAACATGGCCATGGGGACACAATGTGGAAATTAAAAACTAGGCATGCAGAGCAGGAAATACTCCCTCCAACCTTCGTTTTAAATTTATTTAAATACTTTTCCAAAATATTTTTCCTTAGATGCTGTTACAAATGCAATGGAAGCCTATTTAATTGGAAAAGAACATGTGAATAGTGAGGAAGCCATTTCCCTTGAATAACTGTAATTAAGGGAATTTCTAACTTGTTGGCAGAAACATTGCTCTGATTTTTCTCCTATATTTTTTTTTTGTGGGGGAAGGGGAGGAAAATAATGTCCAGAAATTTGTCTGATTTGTACTATGCATTCTTCATACTTTACAGTGGTCCACATCTGTTTATATTCTCTAATTTTGTTTACCTAAGGGTTTTTTTTTCCTTTAATACTCTGAAGCATATTATTCATCGAACTCTAAGGAACTGAAAGTCATTGCTCGAATGAGTGAGCTTAAATGTCACTATAAATACAGCAAGTCAGATACAAATATATGTCAAAATAGTTAAAAATGTGTTATAAAAAAGGCTTATGAGTAGTATTAAAAAAATTATTGCAAACTGTGCAGAGCATGAACCAGAAAATGTAAAGTGTTCCTGCCAATGCAACATGCATGCATCCCTTTGGTTGTGTGAGCAGCCTTTCACTCCATGGGTGCAGAATCGCACAGCAAAGTCTTTAGGAAGGGCGTGAGGGGCAGGAAGGTGCAATCTAAGCTGCTCTGTGCAGTGTGCAGCAGAGGGGGGGACTGGGGCTTCAGATTCCACAAATGACTGACTGTGATCAGCTATGTTCCTTCAAGTTACTCGTGTATGCAAACATTTTCAAGGTACTGAGGCAAAATTATTTTGTGATATTATCCTGCGTTTTCCCATCAAGACATATGAAGGTCTGATGAAGACCTGTTCCTTGCTGTGCTTGTGTGCAAAGGTTGCAAAGTTTTTGTGTTCGAGTGGCAGGTGAATAATCACTTTTAATTTTCTTCTATTGAATAAAGTAGGGCTGCTTTTCTGTCTTCAGTGAAAACATCTGAGTGTTTTTCATAGTCAGTTTATTTTTTTTCCCCTAAAAGGAGAGAGAAAGCATGGCTTTGCCACTGAAACTGTATCTGGTAAAAAGAAACTTGTTTTAATTGGCTGTGAAAATAGGCATATTTCTCTAGGATGTTAACAAATGTGGATTTCACTGTATAAAAGCAAGATAATAATTGTCAGTTCTTCCTCCTCAGTGCAGCCTACATTAGGACAGCTGGGAATATGCATAGCTCATGTTACATAGCAAAGATTTGTTCTAGCTGCAAAGAAACCAGAGTTAATTAATATGAGAAATTTGTTTTGTGTCGGGGGTAAAAAAGGCTGTACAGGTTGGTGTTGTCAGCAAAAGCTGCTTGTCACTTTGACCTGCTCTGTTAAGTGTTTGATGTGTTTTCTCAGAGTAATCTGTGAATAACATTACACCCAACCAGCAGAGAAGCAGAGGGAGCGATAGCAGAATTAATATCTGGAAGCGTTGATAATTATATATCAGAATCTAATTTTTAGCACAGAGAATGTGTTAATGACAGAGAAGAAAACAAAAACCACTAGCTTCTCCCAGCAGGATCCAAAGTGTCATTTATTATTTCTCAGCTGGATATCTATCAAGTTTATGGGTTAATTTTTCTGTAGACTGTTATTTATGGGTTTTTGTTTGTTTTCAGCCATCATTACTAACAATACGGTTAATAGCAATCATTTGTTATCCGGCACCAGCGGTGATGCTTCAGATGCGAGCAGTGAACTGAGAATACTCATTTGGTAGCTGAATAAGGCTTTGACAGGGCCCATTTATAACAAGCTCATTCCATAATGTCCAGCCTATTAATAAAATTTTGTTGCTGTCTAATTAGAGATGTCTGATGTGTATAGTAGCACAGCAAAGAAGACTTTCTTCTGCTGCTTTTCAGTTCTACTGTATCATACCTGAAACATATATGAGACCAGTGGTTCAGGGAATAAAACTGGGGTGTCCTTCTGGGGTTCTGTCTCTCCTAGTAAGCACAGTGAAATACAGGTTGTATGGCAGGAAGGCCCAGGTCGCATATGCATGCGTGTTGAGGGAAGGTCTTTATTTTCATTAGCTGAGATCACCCTCAAGTTTATCTTTTTTCTTCTTTTGTGTGTTTTCTTTTATTGGCTTAATGTTTAATTTTTGCCTAAGCATAACTAATAAGCTTAAAGTAAAATATATCTGTAATATCATAATTAAATGTATACATGCCGACAGAATGTGATTCTTGGGTGTGTCAGTATATTTTTGAGGAAAGAACAGTTTGATCCCTGAGGGAAGGGGTTTGATGAGAGAAAAAAGCCTGGGCCTGATCATTAGATTTATTTTTTTCTTGCTTCTGTGTCTTTGAGGAGTGAGGAATCAGCAGGATTTACTGAACTCAGCAGTGAGGGGATAGTTAGTGTAGTGTAACAGGGACGGAAAGCAGAGCCTTTTGCAGCCCAGCAAGTCCCAGAATATTTGCTTTGTACAGCTCATAGAGCAATCCTGTGTTTATGCTGGTGGGATCTTTTCTCCAAACTTATCAAAATATTTCTTTAGTGGTGAACTAAATAGTGTGTTCACAGAGTTGTTGTGAGTGAGCAGTTTGTAAACTCAAACACAATCAGGCAAAAAGATTTATACCAGGACACAGAAATTGTTTGTGGGAAGGTTTTAGTTCCTTAGTGGGTGATTTCATGCACATGATTTCTGTTCCTGAAATGACCTGTCAGAAACATTCTTGTTCCATTTTGTTTTTACAGGTAGAGCCAAGTATATGATAATGATAATGATGAAAATGAGTTAATTTCCATTTCATAAAATACTTTTGCTCACGTAACTGCTGATTTAGTGATAACATATACTCTTCCACCTTGCTTCTACTTTGCAGCGCACACATGGAATGTTTGAAGAACTTTGTCATTTCTAGCTAATGCTGAGGTGATTATGTTGCTTTTTTTTTTTTTAAGAAGCAGCACCATGTTTTTGCTATACCTAGATTCTAATTAAAGAAAAAAATTAATAGTAGTTATTTTGTGCTTAGTATATTGTACTGCTGAACTGAGGAAAAGGAATGGGAAAAACACAGTGATTTAATATAATTTCATTGCTAGGTAACAATTTGTTTCTTTAGTCATCTTTTATGTTTTTCCAGTTGAAATTTGAATCTTTGTAAATTACCTTTCGAATGAAGCCACATCTGGTTTTGGTGTGTTATTTTCCCAGAATGTTGCTTCTAAGACAACGTATTTTATGCAGGAAAATTATATGGGATTTTAACTTAAAGTTGCCATGAAACTGCTGCATGGATTTCAGCTGGTAAAGAATCTCTATATGCTGGCAAGGTGTTTTTTTCTCCTAAACTGCTCTTGACGTAGAGCTTATCAACCCTTAATTAGTGATACATTTTCTCCTTGTGATTTCTATTGATGTTTTCTAGAGCTGAAGATGAATTGAGCCTCAACCTGACTAGAGTACGAATTGTTTTAGAAAATTCAGCAAACATCTCTCTCTCTCCCCTCCTCTGTCTGTCTGTCTCTTTCTCTGTTCCTCCCGATAGGAAAGGTGAAAAGCTGCACGATAGAAATCAGGTTCAGTATTAGTGGTTTTGCTTGCCTGTGCAATAGAAAACGACAAGCGGCAGGGCCTCAGTCAGCAGATCAGGGAGACGCAGATGGGAGGCGAAAAGCTCCCTCGTGGCAGCAGCCTTGCTTGGATGTGATTGTGAGAGCCAGGATGAAGTCAGCACTGACAAAGTGTGGGGATTGATGGATGGACAAAGCTGGGAACTGGATGTGAGAATGGATGAGGGCAGAGGGGGAATTTAACACAGACAAACAGAATGAAAGACAGAGAGGAATTGCCTGCTAAAGTATTCCAGCACTCAGAGCCCACAGCAATTTACTTACTGCTAACAGAACACAGGAGGATTCTTTGCATCTTTGCAGATTTTCTTAAAATATATGAAGAAACCAAGCAGGAGAAGGAGCTAACAAATTCCTGTTAGTGCCTCTTATTGCCATCTCTTTCTCCTTTTCTCAAGATTCACTCACACTCAGTTAATTCAAACTGAGTACTTGATTATTTTCATTAAGTTCACACAGTATGCTAGAGAAAAATAAATTTTCTTTCCACAGCTGTTATTTTAATGTTTCCACTAAATTTACCTTAATCAGTTATTGTTGCTTTTGCTATCATGAATAAAAATATTTATTTCTCTTACACACTGTGCTCCTGCTAGAGGCAGGCTTTTGGATACTGCATTCAGATGCACAGTAATAATAAGCCCATTATGTGCATTTTATTTTACAGAAGAAAAATCAGTTGCTTTTCTACTCATGTAGCTTCTTGGTACCACAATATTTTTGTCTGTTTTTTAGGGGAAACAGACCTGTAGCTTTAGATTACTACCAGACTCTATTTACATGAGAGGATCACAAGGTGCGTTTTTGTTATTTATCTGCTTATATAGAAACAGAAAAAATAGGAATTGTCCTACTGGAGCAAATCAGTAGGTCTTAATTTTAACCACTGCTTTAGTTTTAGAAATCAAATACAGTTTCTGCACAGAATGCAAATAGAAATGTTGGTTTATGTACAGCAAACTGGGCAAAATACCTTCTGGCAACATCGGGTGGTTGTGTTGGAATCCCTCAGATTCACACAGACACTTAGAAGAACATGGTTTGGCCCAAGCTGTTACTTCTCCTTGCACTCAGCAGATTATGGAAAACCAGAATGCACTGTGCTAACAAGACATTTCCATGTAGTGCCCTGATGTGCTTTCAACTGGAGAAAAATGCAATTCATCAGAGTAAAGAGAAACTGTTCCTCAGTTGTTGGCTTCAGTAGTATGTGGGAAACAGCTATTTACATAGTAATATGATGTGTTTAATTGAATTTTAAGAAAGGCAATTTAGTCTTATGCATGTCAATGTATAAATTGCTATGAAGATAATTACAGTATAGTGTTTTTACTGATGAGCTTTCCAGAATGTCCATGAAACACATAACCTTCTTTAAGCTGGAGAACATGTCTTGATTAATAGAGTCTCTGTACATCTCCAGAGAATTATTTTGGGCTTGGAAAGATCCATAGAAATTATTTGGGAAAGCTGATATTATTCATGCTGTACAGTATATTTGCTAATCTCTTTTTCGAAGCCTGGTCATCTACATTGATTGCAGGATGTGGACACTGAATGCATTCGCTGGTGTGAGCTATTTCTACTCTACTCTGTGGGGCTCTCTTTGAGGATTGGGGAGAATCAGTAGAATAATTCTGGTCACTCTGATGGAAGAAGGAGATGTTACAGAGCCCTTATGCAGTGTATACTTACAAATTCCTATCTTGAAGGAGAGGAAGAAACTGGATCATCTGTTTTAGAGCTTTTTGGTTAGGAAAGGTATGATTATGAAATATAACAAATATGGGTGCTGTTCTTAGTGTAAGTAGTAGCTGGTTTCTTAAGGATTAAGAGATTTTGATTTAGATTACATATTTTATATTTCCTTTGTTTTTAAGAGTAATTTAGCTACCATCAGGAGGTGATTTGCTGCATCCTCTGTTCTTGCACAGAGGCAGTACTGTGGAAAGTTACCCTGGGAAAGAGGATTTAATCTTGTTTCGGTGTGAAATGGAGTTCTATGGGAGAAAACCCAAATCTGCTGATCTACAATTTCTCCACTTTTCCAAATGTCTCCATTTTCCTAGTTTTTTAAAATTGAGAATAAAAAGTGAAAATTAGGATCCTGTAGTTTATGTCACGTGTCCTGGCTGTTTAGATATGTGATTTATTTATTTATAGAAATATTTTTAGCTATAAATCAAAACAGTTGCATTCCTGCTATTCTGAGTAAGTTCTTTTGGGAGTGTGTTACGTCAAATATTACTGCACATACAACTATATTCAGCCCTGATATAAGCCACTTATGCCTTGTCAGGAGTAGTCCCTGGGGTCTATATGTGAGAATGGTAATTAATTTTGTAGTTTACATTTCTGATAAGTGTATAAATAACAAGCGCTGTCATTCATTTTCATGTAAGTGTGATTAGAGCCCTGTCCTTCTCGGTGTAACTGTGTTTTTGAGGGTCTACTTGAGTTATTTCATTAAGATTAGTTTTATGATGTCTCTTTAACGTGGATTGCAGAGTCAGTAATTTCTTTGTTGAACATGGATGTATATAACACATCTGATGTTTGCAGCAAATTTTTGGCATCTTTCACATTTTGCGTTATTGTTCTGTACTTCTGCAAATACAGGGATATGGTTTTTTTCGTCACAGCTACTGGTGAGAAGTGCTGTATGGAGTTGTGTTGGCCCTGCAGTCACTCAACTCTTCAGTCATCTTTTTTATAGTCATTTAGCATTAACTGCTAGACTAATTAAAGAGATACCAAGAAAAATATCCATTTCTTTTATAAAAATTGGTAATTTGATAGTTTGAGAATAAATACTGAAATCCTTTGTTTATATAATAGCAACATATTAAGTACGTCTTAATAAACTTTTCTTTAGTAAAATCATTATAGTCCTGGAAAATTGGTGTAGTGATGTGCTGTGGTCATTCACAGGCAATGTGAAAAGACAGCTTTATTTATTCTTTTCCCTACTGTCTCACAGAATTTCCATGCCAGATGCTAAAGTACACAGGTGATTTAGGCATCTACAAAATAGGCTTTCGGATGGAAAGTGAAAGACTTTTGGTGTTTGACTGGCTTTTTGACAAATCCATAGCTATTTTGTAGGTAACTCATTAATTCTTCACCATGTTACTTCCTGATTTACAATAATGAAATACCACTCTTCTTTCTAAGGAGGAATTTACATGTGGCCAAATCACTTGGCTTTGTTAACATGCTGCAAATCATCCCTTGTAGTTAGTGGGTTACTTTCAGGCCTGAGCTTCTGGGTGTGCCCTCATTCATAATTGTTACATATATGAATTTGGAGAGACTTTGCTTTGTTACTGTGGCTGAAATGGCGTTTATGCCCCAGGTTTGATATTTCAATTAAAGTATAAGAAAGGAAGGGGAAAAAGAAAGAGGCATGCTAGTATACTTGATAGCAGCGATAATTTTCATGTTATACGTTGGAAATTTTTATCATCTTGTTGATGTAAAAAAAAAAATCTCCAGGCTCTGCAAATGACTAGAGACAAATTATTCCCTTTTTATTGAAATTTTTACATTTATTGTTAATCCAGTCTGATGGCCTCTACTGCTTACCTTAATTTTTATAAACAGTAATGTCAGTAACATATTTCCTCCACATATGAAGAAAGCAGAACTGTTTATAATAAATCTTAGTGTGGTATGTGTGCTATCATTTCCTTCATTTGACCTTGGTGGAGCAGGCTGATGGGGCAGTGAAAAGTATGATATGAAAAATGAGTGAACAGAGCGAGGTGAGCAGTGAATCAGTCTTGTGTGTGATTAGCTGTGAAAATCTCACAAACATGACTCTGAGTCACTTTTCTTCTTTCTTCCTTGCCTGTTTCTCTCAAAGGTGTTTCTTTTCTGTGTATTAATCATTTAGAAGTTAACTAACAGAACAGAGGCTCTGTTTTAATACTAGTTGTGGGTTAGTGGTTTTAGGTGATGAGGACAGCGGGAAGCGCAGCATGTCTGAGGATTCGCTACAGAAAAATCATGGTCCATTTAAATTTGTATAGATCTGTTGCTAAACAGTAGTGGTAGTCATTGCATCTCATTTAGGGATGTGAATGTGGCACTGATTTCAACCTGGTACTGTAAATCTGCAATTATAACTGTAGATTCAGTGACTCATCATTGAGATCTTATTTGGCCATGTCAAATACTGTAAAAACAGAAGTCCATTACAATTAAAGAAATCTCATTTGAGATATGCATTTAGGCTATGCAAGGCTGACTTACTAGAATACATTTTTAGTTTGTTCTTTTCATGTTGCTTTTTCCGGGTGGTGTGTTTAAAATCCAGCTGTGTGAGTGGTCATTGTTAGTTTTCTACACTAGAACAAAGATGACTTTAAATATGGGGGTCATCTTGTCTATGCCGAAATTGTAAACCTTCAAAGAAGGCTTACAAAGATGGTCTATGTTAATGAATACTGTACAGTCTCTGTTATTGCAGCAATTTCAAACTGATACCTGGACAAAACAATATTATGAGATACTTAGGAATTTTTCTTTGTGTCAAGCCATGTGGTAAGCTTTTGTACATGTAGATGAATACTTTTCTAATTTTGGTTTTGTATGGAACTTGGAAAATTAATGGGTTTTTTTCAGGTTTGATAAAGGACTTAGCTCAGTTTTATACCTTTTAATATCAACACAACAAGATCAGTTCTGCTGCTTGGCTGGTGCTGGGGCTCCTTTTTGTCTGAGGACTGTCAGCTCTGCCTCTGCCCTAAGGATTATCTCTTGAGCACACAGCTGTAGGTGGTGCTCATGACTGTTCCAGATGAGGGACCACCATGCTTTTCTGGAGCAGGTGTTGGAGACCCTCTGAGCAAATGCTTGCTTAAAGGTGCTTTCCTTTGCCTGACTCTGCCAGCTTGGGGTTTGGATTCTTGAGGGATCTCAGGAGTCTCAGTTTGTTCCTGCTGGAGATGTGATAGTTGGGCAAATAAAGAAGGCTTTGGTCACAAGCATTTGAAAACAAACATGCTTGTTATTCCAAGTGTTGTGTGTGTGCTTGTGGGATTATTTTTTCTCTCCAGCCATTTCAGTCTCTACATGAATTTTATTACTGAAATTTAGAAATCATTTTCCATTTAAGAATTTAGAACGGTTTAGAACAAGTGCATGCTCTGAACCCATCTCTCTCCTGGATTCTGTGTAGTTACAAAGGCTGGCATATTTGCCAGGCTGTGCAAGTGTTCCTCCTGTCCTGGTGGTAACATGGGGGAAAGTGCCAGTGTCATTCAGGTGTATGTTATCCCCTTTAGGGAGTTGCTTACACATTAAACCATCAAAAGGATTGCTGACAATGTGAGGTGTGTTTTGGGCTTTCAAATGAGTGAGGCTAAGAGCACCTTTCTTTCCATGTATTTTGGGTAGTTTTTGAAAGATGGTGATCCATACCTAAACAAAACCTGGTTTTACTCTTAGGTGTAATGCCCTTTGTACAAAAGCACTGTGACAAACCATAAAGGAGATGGCCATTTTATGGAGGGTGTTATAAGCTGTAAGTGATGACTGACTTGATTTTATAACATGGAGTGTCTGTGGAATCTATTTAGTGAATAGGAATATTTTAGCTTCCTAATATCTTCATATCAGAATTGTGTAACTTAAAAAAAGAAATCATGCAGTCTTATTAGCTTGATTGCTCTGAAAAAGATGCAGTTATATCCAGGAAACACTGTATCTCTTGAATTTCCTAAAAATAGAGGATTTGGTAATGGAACTCTTTACTATTAAGTTTGCTGAATATATAGGAATGATTTGGAGAGCTGAGGTTTCTTAATGCTGGTAGCTGTTCCTCTATATAACATCTTCCTTGTTTGGGTGTTAATGTATGTGCTTTTTCCTATTGCAAAACAACTTTTTTTAGGTTGTGTTTATGCACAGTGAGCACGAATGCATTTTTTATATTAGTTTGAATTTCAGCCTGATGTATCACCTCATTAGCAGTTCCTGTTTTAGAAAATATTGAAAGACCTGTCTTGGGGGGCGCAGAAATTCATTTTTCAGCCATTAACCTGCATTATTAGCAGTCTCAAATAGGTCCATAAGCGAAGGTATTTATAAATTACACTTTGATTGAAATATAACACTTTTTACACTTCTGGCACAATTCAAGTGTGGTAGTGGATATAATTTGTTATTTTCTGGTAACTCAAGTAGGTGGAAGTATATTTGAAGAAAGGAGAGCATTTTCACTGCGGTCCTATACTAAAAATAAAGCCCTTTTCTTTCCCTTCCCTTCTCATCTTTCCCCTACCCTCTCAGCCGTCTTCCACCTAAAATCCCACCTATCCCTCGCAAAGGCTTTTTTGGCATCTCTGCTAATGAATCGACACTGTCAAATTCATCCTTTTTTTTTTCTTTTTTTTAAAAAAGAGATTCAGAATCTGTTCTCCTGAGGTGAAATATAAGGGCTTTCAGACTGTATTCTTCTTGTAAAATATAACCTAGATCCTTTATGATGAAATAGGCACTTTAGAGGCACCTGGGCTTATCTTTCAGTTTTTCTGCTCAGCTCTGTTATGCACAAAGGTCTTTTTCTAGGTGACACATCATGTTGTATTCCAAAGTACACTTTCTTTTAATTTACAACTTAATTTTCAACCTAATTCAGAAGATTGATATCATAATGCTATTTGCAGAAGTATTGAAATGTCAGTAAGTTTTATTGTAGTAATAAAGAGAATTCCATATATCATGCACTCTATAGGGATCCTTGCTTTTTGCATAGATCTTCATAGCAACAACCAGTGGCTAAATGCTGGCAATCATTAATTTTTAAAGAAGACATGGTTATGATGAGTTGAGAAATTAAGACCATAGTGAAGAATGAACTTTAATTTTTGACACTTTTTGTTAGAGTCTAAGAGGAGACAGAGGTAGAATGGGGGGAGGGCAGAGAGGAGCAGGAAGAAAAAAATTGCCCAAATCCCAGGTTCCTAATACTTAAAATGCTGTCTGCTCGTAAAAGATTTCAGTCAGAGAGAGGCCATCTTCGAGCTTCTCTTAACAAATGGATATCAGTGGTCCATGAAATAATCAATGTCGATAATCCATCCTAGGGTCTGCCAATATGTTAATGGCTCTGCCGCATCGTTATTGCTACAAGGCCATAAATCATTTCCGTACCAGAATGCTTAGCAGTCGAGGACTCAAACCCCTAGCCTGGAATAAAATGCTGTCTCTTAACAATTAATGTCTAAACATTTTGCAGCTTTGTGCCTTGATTGTTTTCAGATGCTAAAAATGTAAGTAGGACAGATTGTAAATCAATGAAACAATAAGACAAAGTGTTTTAATAATAGAAAGGCTTGAAGTAAATCATAGTTTTGTGTTTATTATTGCTTCAGAGGTTATAAATAAATAGTACCAACTGGTAAAGGTTTAGTTAACAAGGAAAAATAAGTCTGGTATTGACGTTTTGGGCATACATTACATTTTCACTCCATAAGGTGAGGAAGGTGGGGGTTAACTTTATTATTTTCATTTTTAGAATGTGAGAATAGGAGCTAAGAAATGTTTGTATCTTTGAATTGCTATCCAATAGGAAGGCGATTTTTTTTCTGCTCTGGCCAGTAATACATTAGTGATGTGGCTCTGCATTGGGAGGACACCAGCACACAGTCATTGGTACAAATGGCTGTGCTGAACTGTTGGCAATCACAAGGGGGTCTTAGAAAATAGAGTTGGACCTAACTGATCTAACTTATGTTAGTTTATGTCAATTTGGTTTGCTGTTAATGGCAGCATAACACGTGATGTAAAGTCATTAATTTTGTACCATACAGACACAGCTTATTTGTGCTGATTGTTGCCTCTCATTCTTCAGCTGTGCCTGGGCTGAGCTTGGGCAGGTTGGTAACCCACAAACAACAGGGAGTGTGAGCATTTCTGTGCAGAGAGAGGAAGGCTGCCCTTATCTTTACACTGCTACAGCTATGAGTTGAGACGAGGCATTATGTCCTTTCTGCTTCAAGCATTAATACTGTTTTATTTGCTCATTTTTAAGTAATGAAAGTAAAACTCAATGTACAGTTGTTTAACTACAAACATATTAATTATCATAAGTATGCTGCGTTTACGTAGTATAACATTAATGAGTATCCGTCAGGTGTTGAGCTGTTTTCAGCTGCAGGTAAAACTAGTAGTTATAAATAAGCACTTAATGAGCTGAATACAGTTTTTCAGTTCACATCCCAGCCTCCCATTTCTCACAGTAGTTCCTTGTATGTGTGTGTGTAGTTAACACTATATCTTCATGTTAGATAAGAATGACTGAAAAAACGTGCATCAATTTTGAGTGTTGAGAAGTTTGTTAATGCTTATTTGCCAGGAATGGGATTTTGGCTGAAGTAAAGGTTTTGAAGTTAGTGTTTTATATGGTAATACTGATCCAACCAGTGCAATGGGTTGAATTTATATAATGTTTTGTTCAGGCTGGGTCGGAGCTAGTTCGTTACCTTAAACACACACACACGCACCCCCTCCACCCCCACTTCCCCAACTTTTTTAGGTGAATGCAAGGAAGAAGACTAATAACAGTGGAAATGACAAGTGAGCTCATGGATTTCTTTCTTTGAAGAGCACTGATTTGCCTAGAACTAAGCAATTTGATATGGTCATAGTTTATTTTGGTGCTCAGGATGTAAGGGCAGGAAGGAGCCAGAAAAACAGTGGCTCAGTGTAGACAAAAAGACAATTAAAACTGATCTGTCTCTTACCGAAGTGGCAACATCAGCCAGGATGGAAGTAATTTATTCAAAAAATTGTCCAAATGCATAAACTGCATTGATGTATGGTATGGTGGTGGGACAGTGGAAAATGTGATAGTTGTTTCCGTTGTGTGAATTACTCAGGCAGGATGCCTTTGTGAAGTAAGGGGGTTTGTTTAATGTTCTGACAACAATTTAGATCCTGTTATGGTTATTGCAGTGTAATGCAGTAGTAAAAATTGAACATGACACACCAGCAATTTATTATTTGTGTGTTTTTTAACCTTGAGTATCAGATTGTTTGTCCAAGCATATCCTTTGATTTGTTATGAAATTTATTGTTGATAAAAACAATCAGATTTCCATTAGAAGCAAAAAATTCATTTTTTTCCCCATGAACCATAGATTTAGAAAAAAATCAAGCTCGGCTGCAGGACTTATGACAGGTAGGCTTATGACATTATATGGTAATTCAGCATGAAAGAATAATTGTGACACTCTACTTGGTGCTGGAGTATAATCGTGCTGTGAGGTTCAATTCACTGAAAGGCCAAATTATCTTCAACTGCATTAGTCTGACAACCTATAATGCTTTGCAGAGGCAATTTGTAGATGTTTCACAGAATGCCAGCAAACATGGCTTACCATTATGTTCCCCATTAACAAATTTGTGTAGAGGGGAAAAAAGCAACTTTTCCATTTTCTTAACTGTTTTTGAGCTCTGGCATACAATAAATGTGTACTGGGTAATAATAGTGTATGTTTTGCTATTTGGTGCTGGTTTTTATACCTACAAGGGACATTACAGTATAAGTTAATTTTTGAAGGGTACTTTTCCAGGAATACTCATATTTCGTTTACATTTGAAGAGCAACGTCGTACCTTCTTTTGAAAGAATAACATGGAATCCAAATGAAGGTAAAAAAACATGGCATATTTTTGCTACAAACAGTAAGCAGTAGGGAACAACTTAGAAGTACTGCCACATTGTAGCTTAGAGAGACTTGGAGTGTGTGTGTGATTTTTCTCTCTTGATCAAATGGGAGCTGTGGCTGTGAGAAAATGGCACGGCCTTGACTATCTTATGTGCACACCATCCATCTCTGCCATCCTGAATTTCTGAGCAGCTGTCGAAAGGTATCTTTTGTTTGGAATTTTTGCTTCCTTTTGAGTCATTGTGTTTCCTAACTTCTCACCGAGGCTGATTTCAGGTTGAATGCTACTGTGCTACCAAAGAGTGGGGTTCAGTGCTCGTGTGGCAGCTTAAGGTCCAGAATTTTGTGATCCTCATCAGGGTTTTATACCACTGCACAAGTGGATCATCTCTTTCAAGGTAGAAATGATGGAAAATGTATGTGCATCAACGTTTATATTGGGGGGTAGTATTTCAGCTGCTTAGAGTTTGTCATCCATGCCTTGCAGTAGGAAGGATCCCCAAACATAAGCTATGCAGGTGCACTGATGTACCTGAGGAGTCTGCAGTCTGCGGTGATGGAACACTGACTATTTGGCTGCTTTACTGGTGAGCAAAATGGTCACCAGTCACTCTGTAACTCAAAGACCAGTAGGAATACAATGCTGTCCTTTTTGCCCATTTCCCTCAAATATAACTTAAGGAACTGTCTCAGCAGAGCTGTCTTAAAAACTGTGTAAAGAAGCTGATCTGGATCTGCTTTTGGTTAAACTCTGCAGTGCTGCTCCCTTGGTATCTCCTTTTTGTCCTCTTAAGAGTAGCTATTGCCATGTCCTTGAGGCCTCCCAAATATTTTAATCATTTTATAGGTGAAAGGAGCTGGTTTGTTTTCATTGTTTGCTTGTTGGCTTTTTTATTTTGGTGGCAAAATGAGGATGAAAAAAAGTTGTTTCTGCAGAAGGGTACTTGAGTGATGTTTAACTGAGAAGAGATAGAAGAGTTCTGTTGGTACTTTGTATCACTGAAGTTAACTTTATTGTACAATACCAACTGTCTGCACAAGTTGTCCTGGAAAAATATTTACTCAAGTCTAAATACTGATTTTCGCCCTTTGTCATCCTCATAGTAAAATACAACCATATGTCTGCCTCCACCACCTGGAGATAATTCTGGGAACTAATTTGACAGCATTTATAATTGCAGACTGAGTTCTAGGACTGCTCGTAATTAAGCTACTGGGCAAGTTCAGCTATTTAACTCAGTGCTGACAAAATCATGTGTCCTTTATTGCTTTACTAAATCTGCTGGATGCTTTTCTCCTTAGCATTTTCTGTGAAGGAATTAATCCTGGAAGGCAACTGAAAGAATTGACAAGTCCTTGGTTTTGATTTTGAAACAGTGTCAGACAATTGTGTATTTTGGAGTTTCCAAGAAGGTGACACACTCTTTTCCTTTTGCTTGTAGTTAATAGCAGAGAGCATTCAGTGCCACAATACCCAAAGGGAAGTGTTTGAGTGACTGCAGAGGGAATGTGGATTGTTATCATTCCAGTCACAGGGCACTGCATGAAATCACAGGCTCTGTGCTCTTCAGTACTGCCACTCGAACATAGCAGCCACTGTTACTCCTACACTGCTTTTATGGTTCATGTTATAACATTTTATTTGATAGTTGCGGTTCCCATGCAGTGTGAGGTTTTGGATTTTTTTAAGTACTAAGCTCTAAATCTTTTGTGTGGGCAGTGGAAGAAGTCAGGTGAATTTAAAAAATATGTTCTATTAGAAAGTTTTTCGAGGAAAAGTGGAGCTTGAAAGAAATGTGTGTCAGTATGTTGGGTGCTTAGATGTTTAGAAAAGACACTCTGTTAAAAGAGGAGGAATTGGCCCCAAACTAGAGGAAGTTGCTTTTCATTTTTATGGGAAAGACTTGAAGGAAAGAATGGAACATCAGGTAAGAGGGGCATTGCATAATTTTATAATGGGAAAAGGCCTTTACATAGGAAAAAATATCAAGTAACATTATTTTGCAGACTATAGAGTCCCAGTTGTATAGTTAAGGACATGCTGCAGCATTAATGTTTATGCATAATGCTTTGCAAGTAATTTAGACTGAACTGCCACTGACTTACTTAACATTTATAGGTCAGCCACCTGCAGAAAGGGCATGTAGGTAGATTATTGTTGACTTTATGGTTATGGAAGGTACCTAATCAGTGAGCATGCTGGGAAATAACTTGTTATGCCTGGATAACTCGAACACCAGGCCCTACAATTTCTTATGGGCATGAAGCAGCGCAGTAATTTCTCATGACCAAGGCCCCTGCTGAGGGGGGAGGTGGCATGTGGTGGGGATAACAGGTTTAAAAAGGGGGAGGAGGGATGACTACAAGATTTCAGAAGTAGAGTACAAGTGCAAAATCAAATAATTTAATCACCTTTTGACAAACATACCATAGCATTTGCTGTGAAGTTGTTGACTCAATAAGCAAATGTACTAATTGTATATTGGGAGAATGGAGCATTCACCTTCTGGCTGTTGCATGCTTTGCAGTTATTCACTAGGGGCTTATGAGATATCTGTTCTTGCCAGTACTGACACAAATATTTTTTCCCTTGATCATGAAACACAGAATCACTCTGGCTTTTTAAAATTTTGTAGCAAAGTATTTGAAGACTAATTGTTTTCTGCTTTGCTGCTGTTTTTTCCCCCTATCGTTTGCCACTGTGAAGGTACTTGTACTCCCTTGCGTGCCAATTGACAACTTCTACCTTTTAAAGTTCACAGTAAAAGTCATAGACTAGAATGCATAATGAATCAATTTGCTTAATTTGGTTTGGGCCCTTGGGTTGTAGTGCAGACACCACTGCTAGTGTTTATGTAACTATCTCGATTCTGATGTTCCTCTTACCAGAGCCGCAGAGAATGGAGATGCTTTGTTTACTGAAGAACAGAGCCCCCAGTTGAAGTCTAGAACATTGAAATGCTTCTGCTCACATTTAGTCCTGTGTACTGGGCCTGGGGATTCATTTCTCACAGATACAAATATCTAGAAACCTTAAGTTAATGTTGGTCATTAATTGTAGGTTTTTTTCACCTCCATTGTTTTCTGCTTTTCAGATTTGCACGTTTGCTCATGTATTACCCATAAATGAATACAGCACACACAGAGAGTAAACTTAAACATATCTTAAAGGTTTTGTGTTTATTACATTTGAAACCATGAAAAATTCATCTTTCCTTCTCTTCAGCTCTGTTCACACACAGTATTTTGTGCATACACCTGTACATATGTGTGTACATAATAAATGTAGTATATTCTTTTATAGCAAAAACTGCTTTATCAGCATAACAGTAGAGGGAAAATATTAAAAAGGATTGCAGTGAATTATTTACATATCAAAGAGTGGTAAACTGTAGGAGATATATTTTTCACAGTTAGTTTCTTTCATGTTTATACTGTATTGGCTTTGAAAAAGATACTTGGATGAGTAGTGTAAAGCAGTATAATTTAATGAGATTTTTTTCAAAACTCTAACATTTTCTAGCTGATGGTGTCACATTATCAAAAACATTGTGAATATTTTAATGAACAAATTTGTTTTCTGGAATTTCAGATTCTTACTTTTTTCTATGGAGAGAAGATATGCTTAGAGTCCTAATGCTTGTCATGCTCTATGCTTTGAGTCCTCTAACAATGAAATGTAAGTGGGTGACTTTTCATTTGTCAAAATGCAAACAGCAAAATAAGCAGGTTGGTCAAATGTAAAGTGTCTGACAAGAGAGACAGAGAACATCTTGACAGCTGTAGGGCTACCAATAGCAGAAGATGACCACAACTATAAGGTTGCTGAACAATACCTCATTGGATAAACTTGTGGAAAGACCACTAAATGGGACCCCTGTTAAGACCCCAATGTTTTGGGGTAATTTAATCAGCAAGTGCTCTGAATTACAGTTCTGAAATTTATGTTATTCTCCAGTAGAATTTTTAGAGGTTTTTTTGCCAAGAAGAAACTAGGATATTATAAGCAGTGACAAAAACATTCCAGTTAGGAGCCAAGTCCCCAGAAAATATTTTTGTCATTGTGTAATAGCTATCAAAAGCTATTTTGACTTTCTAGCAAGTTTTACTTCCAGGTGGCTTCCACCGCTTGACTTGTTTTACTTAAAGCATTGAGTAACAAATGAGTTGTTTAAATTTTGGACCTAAGTAAATTTTAGACTTAAAACTTTAGAATACTAAGGCAGTAATTTGAATATCTTTATATTTTAAATGTTAAGGAAGAAAAACAAAGCAAATTAGAATTCTCATTTTGTTATTGTTGAGGGCAGGGAGGCCAAGTTGTGTTTCTGTACTAATTTTCAACCTACTCTGGGATTTCCACATTGCAAGCTAATGTTCTTACCACAGAGTTCATTTGTACTTCTGTTGATGACCTTTCGAAGTATCTCTTTGTAGATTTACATGAGCAGGATGCAGTAGCCTTGGGAATAAGAATGCTATTTGAGTAGGGGTGTGTGTATAGAAATGGCAAGTATGAGGCCAGTCATTCCCAAATAACATATTAAGTGTTGTGTAGTGATGTTATTTAGAATACTTGAAAACTGGTAAGGTAAGTTGTAAGACCACACTTGTTCAAGTTGTTGGCTAGTGATTTTTTAAAGACGAAGTCCATGTGTGGTTAATTTGATAAGCTGGATTACCCAAAGGCATGATGTCTACCTTCTTTTGTTTGTTTTGTTTTTAATTTCTGGTTTTGATTTCTGTCTTCAACACAAATGAAAAGTTTTGTGCTAATTTTTGGTCAGATACTGGGTTGATTTGTGGCTTGGCTGAGAGGTGAAACAAAAACTGAGCCTAAAATAGTGACCTCTGTTCACGTTAATCTATATTTTTAACTTTTATTTCTGAGGGAGTGATTTATTTACAGTGACAGCTTGTTGCTTGTGGTAGCTGCTGCCAGCTTCTGAAGTAATCTTGATAACGTCAAATTGTGAAGGGAAGCTATATGCTTTGCCTTGAATGACTTGCTATAAATCATGTTCATAGCTGGTGCGGGTAAGGATGCTTGGGTTGATACTGATAGAAATACAAATCAAATATAACATATGCTAACCCAGTTCAGAGCCTGAGATTCTGGATTACGTCTATTGGGTTCATATTTTTAAATGAAATGAATCAGGCACCCCTGCTTGTATATCAAAGCTTCAAACTTAGGGATGATATGCCAACTTAAAGGCCAAAAAAGAAGGAAGAGAATATGCAAGCAAAGAGTTAATACTGAATGACAGGCAAATTTTGAACATTCAGTGAGAAGAAACTCATAAGTAATGGACAAAGCTGCCTCAAGAGCTCATCGACAGTCACGCAAATTGACGGGCAAGAAGTGAGTTCAAAGTCACCAACACAACTATGTGTTATGGCTCCCATGGAGACAAGTGTCAGTGTATAATAAAAATTGTGCCCGTGTTCTCATCCGGCTGTCGCAGCTTTCGTATCCACAGCTAATGCTAAAATTAGTTATGTTGTTTTCGGTTTTGTGAGGTGTAAATTTGATTTATGGGCTTCCTGAAGAGGGAAAAACCAGAGAGGAAGTCTTGAAGATCAAATAGTCCTTAGTTGTGTTACATTACATAAACCCGTTGCACCATTTTATTTGCAGTAGTTGCACTTAGTGTGACACCTTCAGTGACAGCCAAAGTGAAGGCCAGGAAATGTCACGTGCCTCATGAAGAATTAATATTTGGCACCTCCTTTTCCCCTACCTCTTTTAAGATCAAGCTGCTCTTGTGCCTTCAACTTACAGCATGGAAATAAGATGTTCTATTCTGTGGATGCATGTAATTAATTTTAGGAAAGTAGGCTGTTACAGAAATGTTCAGGAAAACTGTGCTCTACAGACTGGACTGAAAATCCACATTTGTCAAGTAGGTCCATTGAGGAGAAGCTGCCTTCACAGTTCACGGACTGTGTGTTTATGAACATTGCCAACTGGGGAAAAAAGGCTTGGTGCTAGCCCTTTGCTGAAGCTCATATTTGGTTCTTCCTAACAAAAATGTATGGAATTCCTTGTCGGGCTTTGTGTATCTCCCATTCAACTGGCATAAATGGGACTTTGCGCACTTTTTTCTTTAAAAACTCCCAGCATCTCAGACCAGAGTTGAGCTTGTGCTTACCTTTTCCCTCATGCCCTGTTTCTGGTTTTCTTTCTCAAGCTCTTCTGTCCCTACTCTGACGTGTGCTTGCAACTGTGTCCAAATAAGTCATAATGTGGTGTTTTTCCGAGCGTGATCCATAATCAGCTGATCAGAAACAGATGCAAATTACTGCAGAATAATTTAGCAATTTTTTTGGGTGGGAAAATTAATGAACAAATCCTCTTTTTGTCTGAAGACAAATAATAATGCCACATTTTGTCAGGAGGTAGTGGTAATTGGTAATTAATACCCTAGCATTTTATATCTCGTGATAACTAGGTAAAATAAAATTACTTTCTGACTACAAGGTAAAACTTAAATGGTACTGGCACTGACAAACTGTGAAAGGAAGGGAGAACTCCCTTGTGAGAAGATGAGTTTATTATACAGATAAGATTTCCATAATAAGGGATAGTGATTATGGGGAAAGGCTGAAACTCCATTAACTGAAACAAATTACTGTGACAAAGCCAGAGGGAGCGCTTTGCCAAACTTACAACTCCTTTCATAATATTCAAATGTCTGTTGGTGTGCAGTTACCGCATATGGACCTGTGGGTGAGGTGTCTGGCTCCCTGTGCGCCCCGCCACTGGCACAGCGATGGTTTCACACAGGAAGAGTCGTTTATCTGGGTGTTTGGAGGATGTACCTTGCTAACCTAGCAGTGGGGCATTTGTGTTTTCCCTATAGGAGAAAGTTGCCCCTCTAGTGCCTCTGTTTTTCTATTAAGTTAATTGTCAGACAAATGTGTGAAAGACACATGCTCTAAGAAAATGAGGTGAACTTTGAATTTATCTGACCATCACAATATGGTATTCTGGAAAGGATTTATTTTTCTTGCTTTGGCTAAAAGAGAAGACCAAAGAAGACTGATTCAATTTCTAGATGTACCACTTGGTGTGTGCACCTCTTTCCAGAAGTGACTCACATATTCTGCAAGTATGAACACAGACAAAACTACGGTAGTTGTTCTCTGATTGCTCTGTGTGTGTGCATACAAGTGCAATACATTTACAAGGTGCTTGTGGCTCTCCAACTTGGTATTATTTGTGTAAAATATGGCAAAGGGACTTATTTAAATATAAAGCTTGTCATCTTTGTACTAATTTTTGTGTAAAAAATAACACTGTACTTAAGGATTTTATGCAAAAACGGTTAGAGTTTGCAGTTACAGCTCTGGTAAGAACAGCAGGCAAGACTATAAGCTTTAATTTATGTTGTGCTTTGGACATTTTTCAGAAACTATTTACCCATTACCTCTTAGGTCAGTGGCCTAATAATGCAACAAAGCACTTTTTGAAATTGCAGATAATTTTCAGTGCTCAGATCTCTATGTAGTATTGATGGGGAGGAAAGCTGATTAGGATCTTGGGAATTGCACTTGATGGGAACAATCTGGAAGGAGTGAAAAATTATTAAACACACACAGCGGGAGTTGTAGGATTTACCATTGTCGTGCAGTGCTATTAATTCTCATTGCATCGTACAGCAGCTTGATTGCACACTGTGAATACTGTTTATTGGAGAACGGGTACAATTTTGCTGCAGTTGTTGTAATGTAATACTAAATGCTAATTAGGCTTCTAACAATAATTAGAACCTCTTGCTAGACTTAGAAATAGGAACACTCAATTGAATTTACAGAAACAAAGACCTTTAAGCTATGCCAGGAACAGTATCTGTAGCAGCAGTACCAACTTTGTAAAGTTGTGGGGGTTTTTGGGTTGTGTGGGGGTTTTTAGTTGGATTTTTTTTCCCTTTTCCCTGGTTTATATATTTCATTTACAGGATCGCAAACATATTTTAACGGTAAACATTATGATCTCATTATGTTCTCAATAAGGTTGTTTTCCTAATGAAAGGGTAGGAAAAACAAGCAAATATTAGAAGGACAAATGCAGATATATTTGACACAAAAAACTGTGAAGACAGAGTTGTAGAATGGCTGGTATTACCAAATACAATGTACTATTTCTTTTAACAATTTTGCAATATGAAAAGGAAATAACAAACCCCAAATCCATCAAAAGCTACTTTTTTTCAGCCTCTCCCCTTAAAGTCAAATACTGTGTTTTTCCTCAGTGGGACTTTAAAGCTGTATGCAAGTCTTTTCAAACCTAACAATAAAGGTGAGCTATAGTTCTGAATAATTTAGTACTTTGCAATGTAAACTTTCTTTACATTTTGGAGGCAAATGTAATTTTTCTTTTCAGTGGGTATTTTGTTGGAAACAGCAGGGTGTCAGGATGTTAACAAATTCAATTGCCAGGGAAAGTGCTTGGCATACACATTTTGATCCTGTTTGCTGATAATTTTGTTGTTACTAGATATCCATATATTTGCAAGGGTAAATGTACAGAAGATAAAGGCCTTGAACCTGTATCGCTGCTTAAAGAAAAAGGACTATTTTCCATCTAAACCACAGGTTTATTGTGCATATGTAGAGAAGATACTGAGTTTGGGTTCCTATCTTGAAAACCTCCTTTGTAGTAATGAAAACAGGACTTAAGATTCTTCTCAAAACTTTCTTTCAAAGGCCTAATCTAGTTATGCTGAATTTTAGTAATTTTTTAGCCTTCTCTGAATAGGAAAATAAGCAGCTTTTAGAAAAACACTGGCAATGTTTTTAGCATTGAAATACTGGAAGAGCCTCATTTATGGAGCTGCTGGTGTGCCCCAGTGCTCAGCCATACTGCAAGCAGGTTGTTACCCAGTACAGGGGCTCTAGCTGGGCTGAGCATTTTTTCCACATTTGTGGCAGTTTTTATGTTTCCTTGTGTTCATTGTTTAACATTTCATCATAATATATACACAGAAATAGTCACAGCCTGCTTTTGTTGTCTTACTGATCTCTCTGAAACTTCCACCCTTGTGAATTTATCTGCTTCCACTGTCAGTGGTAAGAAACTTTCCTCTGGAAGAACTTTATGGCACACCTGGTCAAAGTTTGGGGTTTTTAAACAAGGTTTAACTAATAAAGTGAAGCTTGCCAGAACTTTCCAAGGATGGAAATAACACTCAAAAGCAAACCTGTTGTTTAATATTTTCCATGACATGCCTTCGGCATTTGCAAGCTCCTTTTGAATTTGTGGGTACTTTTTCAAGCTCTAATTTTCTCTCAACCTCAAGCCATGTGTGAGCATTGCACAGTGCATGTTTAGTTGTGTGCTTTTTTTTTTAATAAAAAATCAAATCCAGGCCTTATTGATCATTCATTGTGTTAAATAATTGAGTGGTTTGTACTTCGTCACTAATTGTTATAGTGAATGCTCTGAGTTATGGGTGTACAGAACCTGTACATTTCTGGCCTCCATTGAAGGTTACAAATTCTATTCTTCAACTTGTGACAATGTCTGTTTATAGAAATTTGAACCTTAGCCTAGCTAATGAGATTTTCTTAAGTGTGCCTTCTTTATGACATCTTGCTGTCTTTTGAGTGGCCTGTGTTTTTCTTTAAGGCTTCGGCAGTCATCTGGAAAAGATTTAATTTGAGCAAGACAGATTATTCTGTTTAATTTTCCATTAGCATTTTTCCTAGCACAAGTCAATGTCACCTGCAAAGAGAAGGTTTTTGAGATATGACACCCTGCTGATTAGCAAGTTTTACTCCCCTCAAAGGCTGACCATTACCTTCCCATTATGTTAGAGGTGTGTGCATGCTCTGGAGGCAATCGGGGTCAATCCAGTATGGCTGACACATTATATGTTTGCCTTGTAGCATGCCACATGTACAGTCTGTGACAAACTGCTGCTGCATGACCTGGTAGTCTTGGGTCAGAGTGAGAGAAATTGGTGTTGTACAAAGATGTATGTTAATACATATATTATTTATATAGGCATTAGTGAATGCTATTGTTGTCTCAGCACAAATCAAGGTCCAGGCCATGGCCTTGGGGCTTTCAGGGGCTCACTTTATCTTGTGTTGTG